>JARHVA010000711.1:1597500-1837500 GCA_037957365.1 Torreya grandis
TTAAGATGATTATTTTTTTTTTATCATAATGTTTTTCACTCATATGATTTTGGTGATAATTATTTGCATCATTCAAGTTAATGGTCAGCATCTAAAAACATTCTTTAATTAGTTTTCCTTTCTCTCCTTTTAGTTTGTTTCTTTCTTGTTGCCTTTCTGCTCTACTTTTTTCTTTCCTATTTCTTTCCTTCGTATTTTCTTTTCTTGTATTTTAGTTTGAGTCTAGATTTATTGGTAAGTCTTGTGAGTATTAATCATTATGAAGGATAAGGAAAAGTTTTTTTATCATACAATTAAAATTTTTATTTAATAAAATTTTATATTAATCATAATAAATGAACAAGTACTAAAATACTAATGTTATAAGTACTAATTGCCTTCATATATGATGTTCTATGTTATTGTAATGATTTTCATCCAATCCAAAAATCCTTATTAATAATTTTCTATTCTTCATGACATATTAGTCGAATAATCCATCCCTGTAATGCAATTTTTTTTTGAAAGGGGTTCATGCTTAGCTTATTAATAAATAATTAAAATGGATTACATTCCTAAGTTATAAAAATCTCAAATCCAATTGTAATCCAATTCCACATGTGAAACTAGATATCAAGATCCCTAGTGTTATAACAAAATTTAGTACCCCTTTTTAAAACTTTTAAATTATGAAATATATTTCATATGATGAATTGTGACATAATACTTAAACTCAATTGGTAGGGGTCAACTTGTTTATAAATATTTGATGGTCATTTATTATGTACATATGATTAAATGTGATTTATGAATAGTCTAAATGATTTCAAACAACACTCATGATTATCATTCAAATGGATTAGATAATTCAGAACATTCTTGATCATTTTTTTACAAGTGATTATGCTCTATACAACAACTATGTTATAGTGGATGCTTGAAAATAGTTACAAAAAATCATAAATATTTCAGAGTGGTGATGTTTTAGATTATGGTAAAAGCAGGTTTTGAAGGGGCCCCAAAACCCTAATACAAGGAAAAAAGATAGACCATCCATAAACACAGACAAAGTCTAAAAACTACTACAAGGAGGAAGCAAAAATAGGTTTTAAATGGACCTAAAACCACTAGAAAGACTTCCGGTCACAACCCAAAAAAACAAAGTTCAGGCATCATCTAAGATAAAGGATGACAAAAAAAAAGAACAGGACCAAATTCTAAACCAACAAGAGAAACCAGATTATTCATCTAGTTCCAATATCATTTTCCTGGTTTCTTTTTCTTTCAAAATAGTATCCTGGGTAGTGATATCCACCAGCATAGCACCTTTTTGTGTTGCCTTCTTTCTATAACTTTGTCTCATTTTTTTGCTGGGTTCTTCCAATGCTTAAGTCTCCTCACTGGCTCTTTTACCAATATTGACAGCAGCAGCACAAATATTGGACGTTGCTTCCTCCAATTTCATTCTATTGTCCTTAATTAGTTCCTAGAGGTTATTCTCGTAAACTTTGAGCTTGGCTGGAATCTCTCCTATCTGATTATCCATCTTGTTGATTTTGTTCCTTTCCTCTTTCAGGGTTTCTTCCATTGTTTCCACTTTCCTTTTGAGGTTCATAATCTCCCTGCATATCCAAGAATCAAATTGAGAAGAAGCCTCTGCTTTGCACTTAACCCAGTTCATTGGTGTATGTGTTTCATCATTCTATTTTTTCCCCCTCCATTCCTCAGCATTTTCATTAGCACTCTTCCTGTCTTCTTCAGTGATATCTTCTCGACCCTTATGTTCCCGCTCTTTAATTCCATTTTGAATTTCCATTTCCATATATTGATTATCATCCTGCCCTGTAGTTTCCTTTTCGTTCTTTGATGTTGGGTCCTCAACAGGTTCATCCTGGACAAAATCAGGCTCCGCCACTTTCTGGTTTTCCTCAGTGTTTTCAGTGTTGTTTGCAGAATCCTCCTCTATATTGACATCATCTGTTTCATGCTTCTCAGGACATTCTTCATCCTCATTAGAGTTTGTAGCCCGACTTTCAGTTTCTTCTTCTTCCTCCAAGTTTTCCTCACTAAGTTTATCCATTCTCTCCCGCTCCATATCTTCTTCAACAGTCTGCTTTTTAGTACTAGGAAGCTTGATTTTGCCTTTCTCAGTAACACATTCACTCTTTTTATTCCATGTCTCCTTGTTTTTCCCCTGATTAGGGTGCTTTACCATTGCATTATTCTTGCAGTAGCCTTTGATTAACAGAATAAGGCCTTCATGACGTATAGGGCACGTTTCCTTTTTCCTATGAGCATATAAACTTTGGACCAAGGAGAAACATAGATAAAAGGGAAAAGACAAACTAACCTTGTGCCTGAAATGGTTAAGGAAGACAAAGTGGAATTTGTGCACACGCTTACTTCTCCCGTCTAGGATGAAGTACTCCCTTATGCAGCTTAAGACCTCCCTCCATATCCCTTTAATCTGATCCAGTTCAAAGAAATCCCCATTCTTGACTAGTTTCTGCTCTTCCACTTTTGTTTTGGGGAACCTACAGAAAGCCTCATTCAAAATGCTTGTTTGTTTGGAGAATTTGAGTCCATCCGTGGGCAGCCCAGTAACCTCAGCTATAAAATCCTCTGTTAAGTTCACTGAAACACCATGCAAGGTGACCCTTTCATCCTTCCAATTTTTGAAAAATGTCGTAGTGATATGTGGTTTCAATCCATGAAGTCTTTCCAGGTAGCTTGCAACTTTTCCTTTCTGCAAAATTCTCCATACTTCTAGTTTCTCTTTCCATTCTTCATAGCTCTTGGGTTCCTGTCTCCGATGTTCTCCCTTCCTTTCGCTTGCCATGCTCGTTTTCTTACAAACCCAATTGCTTAGGTCATTGCAATAATCCCGTCTGTTACCGAGTTGATAGGAAAATCGGCTTTGATTATGCTTACTCAGGATCCTCTTCTCTCTCTTGAGGGCCTTACTCTTTAATGATTGTTGTCCTTTCCCCGCATTGCCACTCCTCCTACTAATATTATTTCTTATACACTTCGATCTTTCATTCCTTTGCATGGGTTGCATCATGAAGAATGAGCACCCTCAAATCCACATTCTTTTCTAATGTTTCATGCCACCTCACTATTTGACCAGCCCAGACTGCACAATTAGCTAGCCAATCTGCAACACCATTGGCTTCACGATAGGTGTGGGTTATGATCACTTCTTCAAATTTTTTAATTAATGTTTTCATCTCCATTACCTTATTCTCTATAGTCCAAGACACATTATTTATATTGTTAAGAATATTTATAACATTCAAGGAGTCCCCTTCAAGCCACAATTTGGGATATCCCGAGTCCACAGCTATTTTGAGAGTCTGAGGGGCAGCGGTAGCTTCGGCAATGTGACAATTTGATTTCCCAATAGGGATAGCTACAGCATCAATTACCTTTCCCATATGGTTTCTCAAAACTCCACCACAACCTACATTCCCCGGGTTCCCTTTGGCCGCACCATCAAAGTTTCCTTTAATCCATCCTTGAGGGGGAACATTCCAAGTAACTCCTGCTCTGGGATTATTAGGTTTACCAATAGAATTATCCGTCCTCAAGGGATTATCCACTTGAAGAGTTGAGCTTGGATTCTTTTGTGATAAAAAATTCTCCTTTAAAGCTCTTATGATGTTCTGTCCTACCACCCATCCAGGAAGTTCTTTATTTCTAAAGATTCAGTTATTTCTTTCCTTCCATATTCCCCACCAAATATGAGGAAGAGTAAGTTTCCATAAAAAAATAACTTTAGGATTCTTTGAGGGGCAGTACCAAATTTTGAAAGATAATTCCACATTTTTGTGGTGAATCCATGTAATACCCCACAAATTGAGAATCTCTTTCCATACTAGCTGAGTGAAGGAACAATTCACGAACAGATGATCTCTATCTTCAAGGTCTTTTTTACAAAGAATACACCTGTTGACAATATTAATTCCTCGTTTCTGTAAATTATCCAAAGTCAAAATTTTGTTTTGGAGAAGGGTCTAGAAAAAGAATTTGATTTTAGGGATTAGCTCCTTAATCCAGGCTCTTGTCCATGACGGTTTACTGCCATTTCCCTTAGAGGTGAAAATAGAAGAGACTTTAAACTGTCCACTTGGCTCTTTATGCCAAACAATTTTATCTTCCTGGTTAGGGTATAGAGATATAGCATTTAGGGATAATTGAATTTCCTTGAGATCTTGATCATAGTCAATTAGGTTTATCCATGAGTTGTTCTGCCAGTATTGATTTTTCAGAGTGGTGATGTTCATTTAGTTACATTTCTATAATTATCTCAGAATCAAGATTAATTTATCATTTGATAGAGTTTGGTTTATATTTATCTTTTTTAATTATGATTAATATTATAATTTTATCTTTCTATAATATTATAACTCTAAGGTATAAACCCAATGCTAGGAACAATTTGAATATAAATACTATCGTTTTCCCCATGAACATTTTATGACTAGTTTTAAATTCCTCCTTTTGATTTTGACTTTCTTTGAATTGTCATGGCTACTAGCTTGTAATAAGTTCTAAGTCTTGATTGGCTCTAGTTGGTAATTTATGGTTCATAACCTTCATTTTCCATTTTTTGGCATGTTACACACTTTGAATAAGGTTTGTGTTGATATTTTTAATTTGGCATGGTAATCAAAGGTTACTATTTTTTTGTATTAAACACATATAATAAGATTTTTGGTCATTTATTAACATAATATTACAATAATTGATTTAATGTATTTGGTATTAGAGGCAAATTTAACTTAAAGAGATTGAATTAAATCAAAGGCATGTTATTTTTTATGATAGATATGCTAAATATGTGGCATTAATTTGGCATGCATTTATATTTTTTCAATCATAAATTAGTTTGGTATAAAATATAGATGATATAGAATGAGTTAGTGGTTTTAAATATATTTACTAATTAGTAATAACAATTTATAATCACTTTTATTATAAAAATTTCCTCACTCTACCAACTTGGAGTTGCTCAGCCTATTAATTTGAAGGACACATTCGGCTATTTTCATTCAATGTGGGCATTTAGAGATAAGCTGGCATAAGGTAGGTAGTTACACTCATTTGTCATTGTGCAACTTAGCTATGAAGGAAACTTGAACTTTGTAATTTTGGTTTTGGAAATCAAAGAAGTTTTAGGGCTTATGCTTGTGGAATTCAATGTTTCATTATAGGGATTCATTAAAAATTATGATTTAATTTTAGTTCTCTAATTTAGTTTGTTCTCTTATTGAAGGAAATTACTTGTTCGATGGAAAATATTTATGATTATTTTTAATTTCATTTATCTACTTATTATAGATATTTTGGGTAATATATGTAGAAATTTATTTTTAGATGACTACATGAATAATTTCATATGCAAATGTTTGATGTTCATTCAATTTATGGGTTTGTTTTTCATATCATATCCTAAGTTTCATTTAGTGTATGAGAATTATACTACTACTTTTATTTATAAAACATCATTTAGTCATTTAGAAGATTATGAGTTTTAATCAATGGCTTATTTGTTGTTAAGGTGAATATAGTTCAAATATATTCCATTGTAAGTTCTTTCTCAATAAATTTAAAGACTTGGTTTTCATACATGAAGGTAAATAAGGAGTATTTTGATTCCAATGGTTTCATTTATTCATATATTGATATCGGTTCCTTTAAGGTATTTTTCCAGGTTATGTTGTTGCATGTGGGTTTAAAATGTAGTCTATATTTATAGTGTCTTGAATATTTTCATTATTTGATTAGAACTTGAAAATATCTTGGTGATAAGAAGGCTATAGTTTTTAATTTTTTCATAATGCTTCATTTTTTTGTTTATATGATCTGACTACTTGCACTTAATTAATTATGAAGAACCTAATATGATAGTTTGCTGAAACATAAGTGAGAGATGGCATGTAATGGAATTTTTGTTGGTTTTTTTTTTAAATATTTTTTCAATAAGTCAAAATGAATAATTAATTATTTTTCCAATTCATTTTGTTTTCAAAGGGTTTAGACAAATAATCCCTTAATTTATTTCACTCACTTTAGTCTCAAAGTTAGTTTTGATTGAGATTTTTTGCTCAAATTCTATCATGCACATATTGAGTTTCAAAAGGCTAAGTGATGATTTTATATTCATAATTTGAAAATATTCCTATTTTTGGATATATGGTTTGCTTTTAAAAACTTACATTTTCATCCTTGCCTTATATAATTGAATAAATAGATACAATACAAGTTATATTCAAGATGGTTTTGTTAAATCAAGTTTATTTCTTTATTTGAAGGCAATTTTGTTTTGATAATTGTTATTGAAAGAGAAGTAATTTCACATTAAACTCATAATTAATGAGATGATGGAAATCAAGGTATTAGGTTTTCAAAATAGTATGGAGATAAAATAAATTTTTATTTTATTGCATACTTGATTAATTATTCTATATTCTTAAGGTGAACATTATTTTTAGTTGCACTTTCAACTTGTGTTTATTACATGATATTGGAATTTATGATTCATCCATGTTATGGATATAAGGTGAAAAAATATAGTGATACAAATAATGAATAAAAGGATTCATGATAACTTGTGTCTTTGAAAATATTAGATGATTATAAATTAGTTAAATCATAGAAATTGATGACTATATTTTGGTTAAATTACATGAATTTTTCAATTTGGTATCAGTTGTGAATTATTTTTATCAGAACTTTATGTTAAATTGAGATATTAAAGTATTTTGGGTACTCCTTTTGATTCTTGTCCATATAGACCAATGTTAGTTTGGAGTCAAGGTTTGCAAGGTTTAAATATAAATGTATGGGGTAGGGAAATAGACAACAAAATGGAATAACTCCTTGATTTAGTCAGAAAGATAGACCTTTTTGGGGGGTCTTATGGTTTTTAATATGTTTTCCTATCATTTTCATCATGGAGTCTAAGTTTCTCTACACTTGGATGAAAATGATCCAAATTTATGGATTATCTTAAATAATAGTTCACATATTACAACCCCTCTAGTTGTACTTAATAAAATATAGTAAAACTTTTCTTTTTATTTAAAACAATTAACTTAACATTCATTATATAGAATAAAATAATACAAAATATCTAAATCATAACTAAGTATAATAGTAATTCTAATTCAAATACCATATATAATATTTATTTATACAACTCCAAAGAAAGTAAATACATTAGGACAAAGCTATGGTTAGTCCATTGATACACCAACTACCATTCAAATATAATAACTATATATTACAAATACATTTCCTTTGGGCATACATCCTAATACAATAAATAGATACCAATCTCGCTGGAGCTTGAGTTGAATTAACTCATGTATCATTGATAATCTCAAGTGTTGTCTCCAATTAAGTACTGCAATAGGGAGGGAGAGCATCATCCAAGTTCTTTTCCACACCAACCATAGACCATAAATCCCTCACATAATCTTGTATCAAGAAATGGCCCTCCCTTCATGGATAAGTAGATAGAATGATATGAGAATCTAGAAAGATGTGTTAGTACCCTGTGTGCTTGTAAGATTTCTACTACATGGTGTGTATCATAAAGAAAATACATTTCAAACATGATATCACATAACATGAAAATAAAACATATGAAATGATAATGTATATCTAATATTACTTTGGCCAAAGTCTTAAAATAACCTATGATCATCTATATCAGTCAATTTTATCACACACCACTTGATCAGACTATCTATTGGTGGTGCTAGCTAGGCTAGTGGAGTCCATCTCACTACCTATGAGCATCATCAATATGGTTTATAATATAAACATAAATAAAATATTATGTATTTCCAAGATTCATATAGATTTTTTCTTATACTAGGAATAGAACAATCTTAAACATTTATTTTATTTCATCAATGTATAATGAATTTGAATATGTGTTATTAATACAATATAACACTTTAAAAAAAATACTTTTGCAAACAAGATCATAATCTAAAATGTGATAATATTGATTTATAAAACTTTATAATATTATGTAGTCAAAAAATAGTTCATATCATCTGGGAATGTTTTATACATAGTCTAATATTACATGGTAGTAAAAAGTAACCTACCAGTTTATCAACAATCAAAGGGTCCAATTATCCTTTTTTTTATAAAGATAGCATACTTTGTTAGTAAAACCTCACACATACAATTTTAATCACAACTAGGCTATAATTTATATCTTCTAATCAGGAAATCAAGTATGCCCATTTCATAAGTCACGAGGCCAACTAAGTTTAACTCAATGATCTAAAAGTTTCTCCTTTACAACCATGCCAAAAAATAATGAAACTAGGGTGTAGAATAAAGTAACATAGACTTGGTAATATTTTATAATAAATAATTATAAAAATAATTCTCTAGATGGAACACCAACCCTCATAAAACATGGTCTTAATAAAATTAGAATGCAGGCTCATAGGATTACTACATAAATCTTAATAGACTTAGGCTATTAAATTGAGATAATATACAACCTATAAAAAGGAATGTTAGTCTAAAATAATCAACATGTAGGCATAATATTGAAATGTAGGCTCAAAATAGTAAACATAGGTTTTAGATGTTGCCAATAATTAATAACTCGTGTCTATTAAGAATAAAATGCAACCCTATTATTTGCAATGCAAGTTAATAATATAGGATGTAGGTTAAACATATATACAAATATTGGCTCATATACATACAATATATTCAAATAAGACATAGGATAAATAAATAAGATGGCATTTCCATTTTAATATAACTCAGTTCTAATATACCACATAGCCTTTTAGATAACACGCAGGGTTGGATTCAATGCAGAAATACAAATTTACAATCTAGACCAAACAAAATATAACATGTCTCTATTTGTGTGTGTGTGTGTGTGTGTGTGTGTGTGTGTGTGTGTGTGTGTGTGTGTGTGTGTGTGTGTGTGTGTGTGTGTGTGTGTGTGTGTGTGTGTGTGTGTGTGTTTGTGTGTGTGTGTGTTCGTGTACACACACACACACACACACACACACACACTATATATATATATATATATATATATATATATATATATATATATATATATATATATATATATATATATATATATAATAGGATGCATACTATTAATTTGAATAAGATGTAAGACACTCAACTAAAAGACTAAATTGCAACCTTCTATTTTGATATGTAGGCTTATATATTATAGATAGAGGATTAAATAGCATAAAAGAAATGTTGTTATATGAATGAAACACAAGTTTATCCACGATAAAGTAGATCATAGAATGAGATGCATCCTACTATGGGAATACATGACTTAAAATAATAAAATGTTGCATTAATAAAACAACATAAACCATTCCACTAAGATGCTAGCTTCTTGATTTTAGACATAGTCTACTAAATTCAATGCAGGTTTATATAATTAATCACAGGTTTAAAAGAGTATTAACATAGATATTTTATATTAACATAGATCCTTTTTAGAATAAAACTTAACATGGGTCAAAATTGGTTCATACAATAATTAATGCAAGGCATTATTGAGATTTTAATACAAGTTTTAAATGTGAAGTGCATGCTTAATATTGAAATATAGGTATAACATTTACACACTACACATATAAATTGAAATACATCTTAATTTGATATGTAGGCTTATAAGTCAAGAATAATAGTATGCATATTTAATAAAATAGCTAGAATATGAAAGGCCATATTTATGAATTGAAATGCTATATTTTAATAAATGGGATGTAGTCTTTAAATAAGAAGCATAGACCTAATTACCAATATCCAGTTTGAAAACTAGACACATGCTAAATAAATACACAGACCTTTTTAAAATGTGACATTGGTTTGTTGATACAAAGAATAACATACAAGTTGTTTAAAGTAACACATAGGAAAATAATTATAGAATCTACCTTGATATTTGTTGAAGATTTCACCTTTCTCTTCTTTTCCTCAAATTTCCCTCTTCCAATTATCTTGCTTCCTTTTGTGACTCTCCCCATGTTTGACTTTAAAAATTATCTTTTAATTATAAAACTCACTTCTCTTTCTCATTTCTGTGCACAGTCCTTGCATGCTATATTTTTTTGTATGTTATAATTTTTAAAAAAATAAATATTAAAAAATTTAATTTAATTTAAATAAATAATTACCTTTATTTCTTCAAGTTAGCTTAACTTAAGGCTAAGTTGACTAAAATAAACATAATCATATCTATTTCTCCACTTCCATATAATTTCATGCATCCTTATTAAAAAGACTTAGCTTAGTTTGCCTTTACTCATAGTTAGCACATTAGGATAATTAATTATTTAACTAAAAGATATTAAGTGCTTTTATTGTAAGCTTTCCATATCTACAATAGTAATATCCATATAGAAATTAATATCTATTTTCCCAATTTAAACTAAAAAATCAATTCAATTAGAATAAAGAAATCTAATGCATATTAAAACTAAATCCACACACACAAATATAATCATAAATAATATTTCTTAATTACGTACTAAATTTTTACACATATCATTTGAAATCTAATGTGTATGTGTGTAGGGTCACTAGTAATTTCCTCTGATATTCTCAAATACATATCCACATCACAACAAGTAGGTAGTTAATTTGAGTCCTCATAAATATCAACAAATGTTGTAAAAATTAACAAATACATATCCACAATATACAAAATGTAAAATACAAATGTCACATCATGTATACTAATCAACAATATTACTATCCCATTTTAGTATATATCATAAATCTCATAACAAAGTAGTAATAATTAGATAATAACCATACTAATCAATGGATTAAATATTTTTAATCCATAAGGTGAAGTCAGGATGTAACACCATTTGCATCATTGAATATGTGAGGAAATATTTTTTATAGAGGTCAGAGGTGAGACAAATAGTTATATCATCTATTTAAATGAGATACACCAAGTGACTCTTCCTAATAAATGCAAATAACCTATAACACTTTGTCCTATTTAGATACTATGTTCTTAATTATAGATTCTTCCTAGAAATAAATCTCAATCATTATAATATTACTCTTGTTATTATTCATAATACTATGTTGTGAATTGATGATGGAGATGACCATGGTTATAATAGGAATAAATTTTAAACTAGCTAGTGGGAAGGAAGGCTTAGGAGAGGAGGGTGGAGGTCAAGATGGCTAGGAGTATAGGGGTCTACAAATTAGACTATGGAGTGGAAATGGTCATTTTTTATGGATCCAATGTCCATAAAAAAAGCTAGGTAGAGTTTAAGGACAAAGACATAGACCCACCACTGAACATGGAATGAAAGGAAATCAAATGTATTTTTTAATTTTTCAAAGGTAGTGAATGGGGCTCAAGATTCGATGTTGACTCTCCTTCGGCCCTCCCTTGGACAAAAAAATGTCAGATGTTGGTAGAGTATGATCTATAGCTAGGTGAGAATAATGGTGGACATGCCAAGGATGTCTAAATAGTTCACTCTGGAGGGTCTAAACTACTTATTCTATGAAGCAAGTGGGATGGAGAACATTTGATGACCTATTCTACACATGGTCTTCTAATCTTGGTAAGTTCCTTCCCATTAATGTTTCCCTAGTGTCTTTTTGGTGATCTATCATTGGAATCAAGTTTTTTGGTAGGGTTTGGTTTGGTTATTTTAATGGGCACATAAACAATCAAAATATGGGAGGCCATTGGTCTTTCACTAGCATATTGGTCTTATTTGGCATGGCTTCTCATTCATTGTCTTTTGAGGGGGTGGATGATGGAGGATCCCACCCTAGGGTTTTTTAGGGTGAGATGGGTATTAGAGGAACTTGTTCACCTAGTTTGTTGAGTGGTATGGCTATTCAAATATTTCATGCTTTAACTCCACTTGATTTCTTGGAAAATGAAAAATTCCTTTTATCTTATTTGGGTGCATTAACTTTGGTCTTTTTTAAAGTACTAAACTCTAAGTAAGGCCTTTTGTTGGGTTTAGGTCTTTATTTTTCTATGGCCGCCTTTTTTTGTTTAAGAGTGGATGTTAGAGGAGTCCACCCTTGTTTCCATCAAGTTACGAGATCCCATGTAATCATCATAAGATCTCATATAATTAGATCGATTATGGATGAAGCCTTTTTTAGGGTTATGGTTTTATTTAGTCATGATTACACTCCTAAAGTACATAAGGTGATCTAGGAGGATCCACATTCACTCCAAAATATAAGTCAAAAATTAAAAATTGATTTTTGGGACAATGTAGATATCATCTAGAGCTTTCTAATGATATGTAAAACTTCAAAAATGGAGCTCGTATGCTCCTTGTGCAGTTGGTCAAAGTTCTAATTAAAGCTAGTCAATAGGTGGTCAAAATAACAAAATTGACCATTATTAAATATTTCAAATATATTTCCGTGATTTATATCTCATTTTAAGATTTTTTCACATTTTATGGTTCCAAAAATGGAGTTTGTATGTGTAAGTTATGACCAGTCAAAATGATGACATGGTAATAAAGTGATGTGGCAATATGATTTGACCCAAGTCTTTAATATTTAGGGATAAACACATTCCATCATATATTGGGTAATAATTATCAACCCATATTTTTAAATGTAATGGATAATTTAAAATCCCATAAAAATTGAGTATGGGATAATTATGAAATTTATTAAAATAGATTGTGGATAATCATCCCAATCAAAAAAATTGGACCCATAACAAGTATATAAAGGGGTCAGAGGTTTAATTATTTTCAATAAAATTTTTCAAATCTCTCATTTCCATAGCCAAAGAGATGAAGAGCTGAGAACCAGAGCCAAAGATAAGAACTATAGAACCAAAGAGCCAGAGCTAAAGAGCTGAGAGTCAAAGCTAAAGAGCCAGAGCCAGAGTTGAGAGCCAAGAGCCAGAGCTAGAGATGATTCTAGCCATATATTGAGTGTCTATATTTGAGGCCATTTGATGCCATTTTCAATGCCTCAAAGTGAACAATAGAGTAGACTATGTATATGCCATAATAGACTAGTTTGCAAAATCTCAAGTTTTGAGGGACTCAGAGAGATTTTTACTTCTTAGTGTAAACTAGGGAATTGTCCTAGACTCTGAGATGATTTCAATGGTATTTTGAAATCCCTATGATGATTTTTGTAATACCATTTTAAAATTATATTTTTGAGACCTTTGGTGGAAATCTATAGGATTGTGAGATTGCATTCACATGATAGTAAGGTGGAAGGTCTATTTGTGGGTTTACTAGGACCATCTAAAGCTCTATTGTTTGATTTATGTGAAATATTAGAGTATCCATTTGAAAATAATTAGGGTTAGACATGTACTCACTTTTCATGGAAATGGATTGGTTCATACTATTAATGAACTCAGAGATGTAGGCATTGTTGAACTTTGTTATCACATGCTTATCATGAGTTGATTCTATTTGTGCATTATTTTTCTGCATTTTAATTAATCTTGTTTATTAATCATTATTAAATGTATCATCAGTCAAATACAACATATTAACAAAAAATTGAGCACTTCAGGGTTTGAGATAAATATGTATTAAAAAGTCAAATTTAGTTTCATTTCCTTTAAGGTTTGAGGAAATTGTGTGATTTAACTAAAGGATATAAAGTAAACCTTTTTACATAAAAATTAGTGTCATTTTATGGATCAAGTTTTGTATCAAAGCAATTAGTGTGCAAGGATAACATCTGATTATGTAGATTTGATATCAATTATATTTAGTTTGATTTTCCATATTGTTGTAGACTTTTGGCCTTGCTGATATTCCATTTATAGTGTGCATTTTATAGAATTAGGTTATTTACCGGAAATAATTAGTCATAGGAAAAGCCTTGAAAAGAGAGAGGCTTAATGAGATTGAAGAAATTAATCAATAGATCCAGGAAGAGAATGTTTTCTTGAGAGCTTGATTGTGCTCTTTGGATGATGAGATTGCTTGCTAGAAATCTAAGATACAAGCCAAGGATCACCTATTGGCATACATGTAGAGTGAAGAAATACATAGTCCTTTCACTACAGATGTAGGCACTATGACATATGAGTGGATAGTAATTTTTTCATCTATTAATTCCTTCCCTTTAGTTTTAGATGTGTTAGATGTTGCTTTTGGTAGTTTTGAAAAACATACTAAGGGCATTAGATCTAAACTACTATCAAAAATTGGATTTGATGGAAGGGGCTTTGGTAAGAATGGCCAAGGTATTGCTAACCTAATACATGTAGAGCATAGATCTCACCATGTAGGATTGGTTTATGTTAGTAAGAAAGTGGATGTTGGAGAGAGTTCCTCCATTGCTGAAAGAGGATAAGCTTTTGATAGCCAAGATATGAGGCCACTAGCAGAGAAGAATTCCTCCCTATGAAATATAATGAGTGGTGTAAGAAATCAGGTAAAAGAGGTATTGAGATTCCATCTCCTTGTTCTTACACTAGAAAAGGCACAAATAGGAATGTGAATTCCAAGACTTCTGATTCATTTTTGCTATTTAAAAAATTTGATTTTAATATTTAGAACATGTTGCATTCTTTTCCTTGTACATTTTATGGATTAAATAACCATTGTGCCATATATTATTGGAAAATACAAGCTTTATTGAAGCATCTTGCATGTGCTAAAGACCATTCTCATACTAGAAAAGTGAGAAATGACAAAAGGGTGACCTCACTTAAAAAGAGGGATGTTTACACTCATTATCATGTGAGTGGACATTGGGTTGAGAAGTGTTATAAAATTTAATGATCCTACAATCCTAGTAATGGTAAGAAGAAGATGGTTTATAAACTTGTTGATAAGTGTTTTGTTTAATCAACCCATGCAAATGTCAATAAATCCACTAAGGAAATTAAACACCCTAAATAGGAGAATCCAATAAAGAGGGTCAGTAAAGAGTTTCTTAATTTTATGTTATCATGATTAGTAGATTAATAATGAATTTATGTTGTAAAGTAATTTTAATATTCTTGTTGTACATTGACAAAGGACATTTACCCATGCTTTGATATATGCATTTTGGAGCTACTATGGTGGGAACACTTTGAGATAGGTTTATCATGACAAGTTTTTAATTCTCACACTTATGTTTTAGAAAGATCTATATTTGGAATCTCTAGTGTTAGCTTTATGAGTTTCCTATTGAATTATTAATTAATTTAACTCATTGATCGACTTGGGAGATTTGGTATTAGTTGCACAAGTTGTTTGGGAGGACTCATTTTTTTATAGTACTTGCATCAAAATAACTTCTATTTTGGAATGCTAGACACTATACACTACTTATTGTTCCTATAGTTATTTAGCATGATAAGACCCATTAGGGCAATGTATAATGACACGATCACAATCAATATTGTATTTTTTTTACATTGATAAACTTGTCTTGTAGTTACATTGGTGATTGTTTTAGTATTTGATAGTTCACCACTTATAATATGTGATAGTGGGAAGATAGTTGGATAAATTATGACCTTATTGGTAGTTGCAAGATTTAGTATAACTCATGCATTTTTTAGGGCCTTTTACATTTTTGAGTTATGAATCATATTTTTCCACTATTATATTTATGCTATGATTCAATTTCTATACTTGAATATTGCAGAGGACCATTTAACAATAGTAGAGGAGATCACTAGGCTTATTTGTGTAGAGGTTCTGATGAAGCCATGCAGTAGAAGAAGTCATCACATCCTAGTTCTATATAAAGGCTATTAATGGTAATGCAGTAATAAAAGGTATGCAAAATATATGATCAATTAGTTGTTCCAAGCATTGTAGGCATAGTTATGAAACTTGAGTAGATCGATAGAAGACATGTCAAAATTATTTAGGACTGATTAGCATTTCAGAGGATCAAGTTGGGTACCAACATTTGGAAGATGAAAATCCCTCTTATTAGGGAGGATTGATCTAGGAGGATCTACATTCACTCCAAAATATAAGTCATCAAGTTAAAAATATATTTTTGGCACACCATAGATCTCATCTAAAGCTTTCCAATGATATGCAACACTTCAAAAATGGAGCTCATATGGTCTTTGTGCAGTTGGTCAAAGTTCCAATCAAAGTTAGTCAATAGGTGGTCAAACTAAAAAAATTGACCACTATGAAATATTTCAAATATATTTCCATGATTTATATCTCATTTTAATCTTTTTTCACATTTTACAGTTCCAAAAATGGAGTTTGTATGTGTACATTATGACCAGTCAAAATAATGACATGGCAATAAAGTGATGTGGCAATATGATTTGACCCAAGTCTTTAATATTGGGGGATAAACATATTCCATCATATATTTATGAATAATTATCACTCCATATTTTTAAATGTAGTGGATAATTTAAAATCCCATAAAAACTGGGTATGGGATAATTATGAAATTTATTAAAATAGATTGTGGATAATCATCCCAATTAGAAAAAGTGAACCCATAAAAAGTATATAAAGGGGTTATAGGTTCAATTAATTTTATTCAAAAGTTTCAAATCTCTCATTTTCATAGCCAAAGATTTGAAGAGCTAAGAACTAGAGCCAGAGTCAAGAGCTGAAGAGCTAGAGCCAAATAGCTGAGAGCTAGAGCTAAGAGCCAAGAGATAGAGCTAGAGATGATTCCATCCATATACTGAGTGTCTAAATTTGAGGTATTTTGATGCACTCTTTAATTACTCAAAGTGAATAATATAGCAGACTATGTATAGGCCATAGTAGATGAGTTTGCAAAATTTCAAGTTTTGAGGGACTTAGAGAGTTTTCACTTCTCAGTGTAAACTAGGGAATTATCCTAAACTCTAAGATGATTTCAACAATATGTTGAAATCCCTATGAATATTTTTTAAGACCATTTTAAAATTTAATTTTCAATACCTTTAGCAGAAATCCATAGGATTATGAGATTGCATTCGTGTGATAGTAAGGTGGAAGGTCTGTTCATGGGTTTAAAAAGACTTTCTGAAGATCTATTGTTTGAGTTATGTGCAATCTTAGAGTATCAATTTTAAAATCATGAGGCTTGTCCATGTATTCACTTTGCAAAGAAATGGATTAGTTCATACTATAAGTGAACCTAAAGATGTATGCATTACCGAACTTTGTTATCATGTGCTTGTCATGAGTTGATTCTATTTGTTCATTCTTTTCCCACATTTTGATTAATATTATTCATTAATCATTATTTAATGCATAATTATTTAGATACAACATATTAATAGAAAATTGAGAACTTTGAGGTTTGAGATAAATATGTATTAAAAAGTCAAATTTAATTTCATTTTCTTGAAGGTTTCAAGAAATTATTTGATTTGACTAAAGGATCTAAGGTAAAAAAAAATTCATAGAAATTAGTGCCAATTTATGGATCAAAAGGACTATGGAGAAAGAGCAAAAAAAAAATCTATGGAGAACCCCTCTCAATTCAAGTTAATTTGATTTAGGATGGATATAGGATTCAAAACCAAATCTTATCCTACTAGAGTGGATGATAGATGAATCCACCTTGATGGTTTTATTAGGGGGAATGCCTTCTTGTTGTATCTCAATTATGAAAAATTTATGCAAAAGACCTTGATGATAAAATATCTTCTACTCTTAGTGGGCTCTTATCTTGCAGAGTTAGCCTCTAGAATGCCCTATTGAAGGATATTTATTTCTCAAAGTTTTATTTTTTTGAAATATCCTTGATCATAATAAGGTCATATGCACCTTTAAAATTCTCTATAAAACTTATGAATCTTAGTGGGAGGAAAATCCCACTTACTATGTTTTGGTAGTATGGAGGTTAGGCAGAAGACCCAAGTGGTATAAGACCTTCTAAGAATGGTCTTCTATCCTTTAATGTCCTTAAAAATGAGATGATTAATGGTGTTATACCTTTAATATTCACTATTTTTTTTATCATATTTGTGTACTCAAGGTTGAAGGACCCTTAAATCCCTCATTTGTGGGTACCTTAAAACCCTCATGTTTAATGTTTAATGGTTTTAGAATCCTTAAAAACCCCTTGCCATGATTTTTAAAGGTTTTGGATCTTGGTGGGAAGATAAGCACACTTGTTATGACTCATTTATTTATAAGTGGTGGAAAAGACCCAGGTGGTGGAAGACCTCCTTCTCTAGTTGATCTTTTATTCTATAATTTGTTTCTTGTTGTATTTTGTCAGGTTATGAGAACCTTAAATACCTCCTATTTAACAAAAGTTGTGGGTACCTTTAATTAAATTTTTAATGGTTTTATGAGCCTAAAAACCCACTTTTTATTCTTTTAAAAGGTTGTCAATCTTAGTGTGAAGATAAGCCCACTCACTGTAACTCTAGTGTATGTAGACTGTGTGGAAGACCCTAGTGGTAGAAGACCTCCTTCTCTAGTTGATCTTCTATTTTTTTAGTGCCCTTAGAGAGGACATGATTAAGGGATATATACATTAAAGATTAACTATTTTGTAACATATTTATGTATTATAGGTTACAAGACCCTTAAAACCCCCAGTTATAAGAACCCTTAAAATCTTCATGATTCACAAGGTTGTGGGATCCTCCAAACCCTTGGTTTATTTCTTGTTGTGTTTCACTAGGTTAATTTATCCCTAAAACCTTATTTTTTTTCCAAGGTCATGGGAACCTTTAATACACTTTTATTTGTTCAAGGTTTGGGTAGCCTCCAAACCCTATTTTTTATACTTGGTTGATTGAGAGATCCTTCTTGATCCTCTTTGTAGTACTTAGATGTGGGTCCAGTTATCAAAACCCTCACATACCCCATTCATATCTCTATTTTGAAAATCATTTTACCTCATCAAATAAAAAATATTATTTCATCTTCTCTTGATAACTTTAACTCAACCAATTAGAAACACATTAGTAGTCCTTTGTCTTAGCCTGTAGTCACTCATGTGATAAAAAAGTTAAGCTTACGGTGGATGATGACTATGGTAGAACTTATCTCATTGAGTTAATAGATTCAAATATTGAATATATAGAGTATAAAATAGATAGAGGGACTCCATTAACTAATTTGGTTTAAAATGATGATAATTTTGAGAAGGAACATTTATAATTTGTCATCTTATTTTAGTTTTTGTTTAGTAATTTCATGTTACAAGATTTGGTATTTTGATGAGATACTCATTATGTTATTTATTTAATTATTATTATTTTTTACACATAGTTTTATATTCAATTTTTCAATATACTTGCCTTAGTTATAGTTTTGTGATGATATTTTTGGTTCACTAGTTTTAACATTTTAATCATGTGACTATATGGATGTTCAAATTTTCTTGTGGTTATTTTATAAATTTTTATTCACTGTGAAATTATTAAAATCACTAGACATAATTTTATTTGTCACTTATTTATATGGAAACATGTTAGTCATTTCTTAATTTATTTGTTAAATAAGTTGTAAATGGCCCCCACTCATTAGAGATGTTTATGTTGGTATATATTTTAATTTATTATCGAGTCTTATGAACTTTTTTAGTATCATTAGTAAAGGAGGGTTTTTATATAGGGATCTATAATTTTTACAAAAATGCACCAGTCTTGGACAACAAATCTACAATAGTCATTAAATTATTTCCAAAAATTCAAACAAAATAAGAAACAACTAAATGACTAAAAAAATAATTAAATAGCTAAAAAGTAGTAGAAACACAACTAATACATTGGCTAAAATAAGAAATTATAAAACATAAATTATTTTTAAATCCAAGGGCCTCATCTCAAGTGTCCATCATGTTATTTAAGTATTCATTCATGTGTTCCATCCCTTAATGTTCTAGGTCTCCAAAATTCTCCTTCACTGATCCATTAGTTTTTTGCCCATCTTACTCAAACTCTCATCTTCTTGCCTCCTCTTGGAAATTTGTCATGGTTCTTCCATGCTAGCTAAAATATTTTTAATATATTATTTAATAAATTTAACCAATATATTTAAATTTTCCTTAATAATCTCTTTCTCTTTCTCCATAATGTTAACTCTATCCTCTAGTTACTTCACTTGTAAAAACACTTTATTCAAATCATATTTGCTATAGACAACATCTCCCTTACATTGTGTCTCATAATGACATATTTCAGATAATTATGGTCTTTCAAGAACTAAGGAAATATTTATGATTATCAATCTCTTTAGCCTTCAGCTTCACTTACTCTACCCCTTAAGCTCCTCAATAATTGCATCAAAATCCTCTCCCACCTTTTTCTTGCCCTTATTCAGAATAATAGTTTCATCCCTTTTCAATTCCTCCACTCCTTGTGCTTTTATAAGTCTTAGGCCTGAAAACATGTCATTAATTATTTCATCATTATGGAATGATATTTCAATTTCACCCTTTCCACCTTGTTTCTGATCCACTTTAGAATTATTCTTATCCTCCTTGATAGGTTTCTTCTCCTTACATGTGCTACTAAGAATCCTATCACTTAATACCTTATCCACACCTTAATATTTATCTTTAAGGGTAACTAACTTTATAATTTTCCTTGAAACTTCACTATAAGGATGAGGGAATTAATATGTAATGTAAACACCTTGAAATTCAATGAGTTCCTTTTCTCCCAACAAGAATTTCACCTTTTACTTATTATAGTCTCTATTTGATTTGAAAATTTTCTAGTCCTCCATTTTCATACTTGATAGATAAGATCCTCCAAAATCTTGATGTTGATCCATTTCATATCCACCTCTTCATCCTTTTAGTTATTGGAAAAATTCCTAGATATATGTGGATCATACCCATCAATATTTTGTATAAATTTAGTTAACCCACCTTCTTAAAGAATCTCCAAAAGCTTTGCATTATTCCTTAGATCCATTGTTAAGTAAGTCTCAATGCTATAAAATTATCCACCCATAATCACAAATCTAAAATTTATACAATCCTAAGAATGGGCACAAAGACTAACTCTACATTTACCAACAAGGAAATCCCATATCCTCACTGCTTGAACACATTTTCAATGATAATCATTATGCCACTTCAACCAATTAATCATGATAGAGAGATTACAAATAGCATTACTCCAATGAGTGAATCTATGGGCATATCTAAAATCCTTATGATAATAATTATTAAAATTACCTCTCTTTGTGATAATAATACCAAGCCAATAAACCAAATGAATAAATAAGGGGAAAATTACCCCATTCTCCCTTGTAAAAAAATTAATAATAATCCTAAAGATATTGATTAAGATCATCTCTATAAAAAGTTTCCAAAAATAACGTTAGATAATTCTTATTTTGTGATCTATTTCTTAAATCTTGAGGAGATTACCCCTAAATTAGCAAACCAACCTACAATATGGTTCCCTTCACTGTATACATGTTGAATGTAAACTAAATCAAAGGAATCTAAAATATTATATGCCTATTTCATCATATGATTTATAGTAAAATTACCTTAATACTTCTTGGAAAGATAGTTAACAATATTAAGGGATTCCACTTCAATAACCAACTAAGACTCAACTTTTTTAGCTAATTGTAGTCCCTAGAGCACCTTCCAATATTCTTCCCAATGATTCATTTGAATGTCCATGTTTACTACATAAGCCAATATCACCTATCCATTTTTTCCTTGAGGGTTCCCCCCCACCTCCCACACTTAATAACCCTATATTTCCTTTAGAAGCTCCATAAAAATTTATTTTGACCTATTTAGGAGATGGGACATACCATTTCACAATCAACCTAAAAACCAATCTCTAATAAATTATCGACCTATTCTCATTACTAAACTACCAATTTATTAAAACTTAAATCTCAACATCACTAAATATATCCTTTTTTCTATAATTAATGCCAATGTTCCTAAAATTATCCATCAAAAGATCTTTATTATTACTAGTTGTCATTTTACTAGAATTCTTGTAGTCTCTATTTTTTTTGTTATTCCTCTCTTTCCAAAGACCCAAAAAAATATGAGGAAAAGATAATTTAAATAGTTTTGTCAAGTCTTTATTTTTGAAAGGATATTTCAAAAAATCCCACAACTCAAATACTGAATAAGGTTGAGCTTAAAAACTTTGAAAATGGACTAGAATACTATCCTATACTTTAAAGTCAAAGGGACATTCCAACATTAAATGATTGATAGAATATTCTTCCAACTCACACAAAAGACATATATATATATATATATATATATATATATATATATATATATATATATATATATATATATATATATATATATATATATATATATATATATATATATATATGAGAATCAACCTTTATTATTTATATTATCTATAGTAAGAATTTTATTTTGAATGATCATCCAAAGAAAAATCTTAACTTTTAGGATTAACTCTTTTAGTCATAGTTCTCCCCATAGAAAACCACCCTGAGTAACTTCAATCACCATATTGTAACTAGATTTAAAATTGTATTAGCCAAAAAAATAATCAAGCCAAACCAACTCATCCTATTTATAGATATTTTTAACATGGGTCCATTTGAGTAGAGTATTTAAATTAAATAAAATAGTATTACCTTCATCAACCTTGTCCTTCACCTTTAGGTGTTTCCACTCTCTCCTTCTCTCTGAAACCTAAATGTAGTCATACACACAAGATCCATAATCCATTTGAAGGTGTAAAAAAACATTATTCCATGGTTATAAATACATTAGAGGATGGTCTAGCACCCAAGAGTCCTAGAATCTCACTTTATCCCCATTACCAACTTTTCATTTATAACCCTTAAACAAGAGTTCCCTAGTATTAACTAATAAATTCCATAAACAAGAGCCTTTAATAAATATATCCTCATAAAGGAAATTAATCACCTCTTTATAATATAAATATTTATCTTGTATAATATTATTCCATTGATTGGATTCATTAATAAACCTCCAACTCAACTTAGTCACAAGCATTTTTTTCATAGACTTCATCTTTTTGAGCCCAAGCCTATAAAATTTATTTGGAAGGCAAAACTTATCCCAAGACACCAAAAAAAATCTAATTTTTTCTTATGAACATATCCATAAAAACCTTTTCTAAATATTTTCAATCTTATTCACTATTAACTTAGTAAATTTGAACATAGACATTAAATACATGAGAAAACTCTGCAAAGTGATTTTAATAAGCATCAAATTACCTACCTATGAAATAACCAAACCTTTCCATCTATAAATATTCATTTTAAATGTATAAAAATTTGAGTTACAAGCTTGTTGAGTCATATTACCATTAAACAATGGTATCCCTAAATAATTAGAGGGTATATCTTTGATTTGGAGCTCATAATATGAGAAATTTTATGTTGCTTAGCCTATGTGCTATCAAAAAACAAAGAGATTTTATCAAAGTAAATTTTTTTTTTGAAGCCTCATCATAATTTTTAATAATTTCTTTAATTTCCTTGAATTCCTTTACTGAATTAGCTACTAGGATAATTGTATCATCAACAAATTATTGATAAGAGGTGGGGTCCACCTCACTTATAGGCATGAAACATTTAATTATACCCTATCTTGTAATTTTTGCCAAATATATACTCAAATTTTAAGTTGTTATGATAAAAAATAAAAGGATCCCCTTATCTAATACATATACTACTACCAAATAAATCTTCATGCACACCATTGATCACTACAAAAAAATAGTAGTAGAAATGCAAGTATGAATCAAATTTCTAACATGTTAACCATATTGTAGAAGAAATATATTTATGAATATCCAATAAACCCTATCATATGCCTCATATCAACATTAAAAATCACACCTAATTAATTTCCTCTATCCATTAAATACATAATCTCATGCACCACAATTATATCATAATGTATTTGTCTACCTATAATAAAACCTCCATGATGTCTAGAGATAATTTTCTCCAGCAAAGGATATATTATAATAGACAAAATCTTTGTGAACACCTTGTATACCATATTTAAAATACTGATGTGGTGATAATCCTTAAAATCTAAGGTTCCATTCTTCTTAGGGATCGACACTATAAATGTATTAATCAACTCTCTTAAAACTCTCTTAATAATTTACCTAAAAAAAATAACTCATCCACAATTACAACCATATTAATCTTTATAATATCCAATTAATGATGGAAAAATTCCATTTGAAAACCATCAAGACTAAGTGCCTTATCCTTTTTCAATAAAGAAACACCAGCCTTAACTTCTTTAATTTTTACAGTAGCTAACAACTTCTTATTATCATCTTGGGAAATCAACTCATGGATTTTATCAATGATATTTTTTACTATTAATTAATTTGACTTAGTATAAGAAAAAAACATATTTCAAAAATAATGCACAAATTTATCCTTAATGTCCTATAATTTAGAGCTCACCTCATCATTTTGCCTATATGATCTCCACAATTTTATTATGACCCCTATGTTTAAGCATGGTAAGATGGATTTTTTTTGTGTTTATATCACCCTATTTAAGTCAAATCTCAGTTTATTTAATATTATATAAGGTCTCCTCTATGGAAACAATTGAATGAAATTCACATAAAAGGTTCTTTTATTTAGAAAGGGCAACTTGATCTAAACCATTATCAACTATCTGCCCTTCCAATTGGGCTAATTCCTCTCTGAGGATTTTTGCTCAAATATGTTTAAGCATGGTAAGATGGATTTGTTTTGTGTTTCTATCACCCTATTTAAGTCAAATTTCACTTTATTTAATATTATATAAGGTCTCCTCTCTAGAAACAATTGAATGAAATTCACATAAAAGGTTCTTTTATTTAGAAAGGGCAACTTGATCTAAACCAATATCAACTGTCTGCCCTTCCAATTGGACTAATTCCTCTCTGAGGATTTTTTCTCAAATATGTTACCAAAAACTTCTTTGTTATTAATTCTTATATTTCTTTTAACATTTTTTATTTTTTATACTAATATAAACATAGTTTTCCTTGAAAAATCAATGACACACCATTCCTTATTTTTTCCTTAAGCTTAGGATGTTGGAATCACATATGCTAAAATATGAAAGGAGATCTAGTCTTTTTAGAATAATTATACATATTAAAAAGTAAAGGGTTATTATTCGAGCCTATCCTAGGCAAAGAAGACAAGCAAAAGTCATGTTTCACTAACCAGATAGATGTAAATAAAATTCTATCTAGTCTAACTTAGACCAATTTATCCCCCAATCTTCTATTAGACTAAGTGAAAAAGGAACCTCTAAGTTGCACATCAACTAAATTGGTATTTACTATAAACTATGGTAAATCCTCCATGCTAACATTGTAATCCTAATTTATACCTTTATTCTCCATTGGGGAAAGTTGCATATTAAAATCACTTACAAACATCCATAATAAATTACCATAATTCTATCTAAAATTACTGACTTCATTCCATAGTTTTCTTTATCCTAAAATAGAATTAGGTGCATAAATGATGGAAATAATCCAAAGAGAACCATCAAAATAGTGAATAAAAATCCAAATGATGATAGATTTTGAATAAAATATCTCACTTAATCTCCTCATTCTAAAAAGTTAGTAACCCACCAGAATCCCCCCAAGAACTAATACTTGTAACAACTGCATCTTTCCAAATTCTATTCATACTATCAACTAACAACTTCTCATCCATATTAGTTTCTTACAAATCCAAAATGAAAAATTATAATTCTTCCTTGAATCTATAATTGTTCTAAGATTGTTACTACTATTCATACCTTGAGTATTACAGCTAATGAGATTCATTTGGATCCTTTGGTGAAATTTTTTTCACCCCTCACAAGCAACATACTCTAAATATCATCAACAATCTCCATCCCTGTAACGTTTTTTAATTTTTCCTTTTTTGAAGGCTTACTTGTATTTTAAACTTTATTAATAAATTTTAAGTTATAAAATTTATAAATTATAAAATAATTAATCATAAATTAGTTAAATTTTATTTTAAATTATTTACATTTACAAATATAATTAACTAAGAATTAGTTATAACTTAAAAACATAGTTATCTCTAATAAGGATGCTCTATAAGGATAATTGAAGGACATAACAAAGGGAGAAAACATACATAGGTAAAAGATATATTTGATTCCAAAGATTTCATATTACATTTATTTTTGTGAAACATCTCTGAGATTGGTCACCACTTGTAGATATAATAATGTAGATATTTATAGAATTAACATTGATTTATAACTAATTATATGAAGTTTTTAGGTCTTAATTAATTTTATGATTGTGTATACATAATCATATGTGTAGAAACCATTGTAATTTTCATGGATATTGATGAATACATCACACTTTATGATAAATTTCTGGATTAGTGATTATATAGTGACTGCTATTTTTAAGAGTTGGTTGTAAACAATTTCAATGTGTCACATATCTAATTTTTAGTCCCTTTCGATGGATAAATATCATCCTAATTTGTATAGTTTAAAGTTAAATTTTTTTTGATTTAGTTTATCTCACATAATAAGGTGTGGTACCTCCTTGAGTGATGTTGGAGCATTTAAAAAATATGGTTGAACAATTTAAATTGTAGTAGTTTGGTCATGAAAGGCCACTATGTTATGAGCACTAGCTGCTTGCAAAATTACTTATTTAAAATGTTATTTTGGGGTGTGGGATTTTATTTGGACAAGTCTATTATGATATAACATTGTTAATATAATTTTTTTATTATCATTGGTATTAACCTAAGCCTTATGAAGGCATATAACATGATATTATAGAAATCATTAAAGTTAATATGGATAGTTTGAGACCCTAAAATTTGACTAAGTCTAAAATATGATAGGGTCTTCAAAAATATGAAATTTTCATTATATATCTTAGAGGTCTAAAATCCCTCTTAAATATTTTTAAATTATATAAATAAAATATAACTTAAATTATAAGAAATAAAAAATATGTAAACTTATACTTAAATATTTATTTTATTTATGTACAGCCTAGTTTAGGTGAATTTTTATGACATTTTAAAAATATTTTTTGTGGTATTATTTACTTTGGAAAGCAAGGGGACTATCCACATTATGGGAGTTATTTTGTACCATTAAATTTTTTTATTTTTCTATTATAAAATTCAAAATAAAAAAGATAAAGTGGATTATTATATTTTAATATATTTTTAATTGACTAATAAGTCAAATTAAGGAACTTGATTTAAGTTATTATTTTGTTTTGCATGCCTTGGGGATGATTTAATTCACCATTTGGGGTTTGAGTAAATTTTTTTCATCTGGGGGGAAGCTGTGGATGCCCATGTGGTTGCCTCTTTACCTTGCCCGTGGTTACTCAATGAAAATCAAGCTAGACCAAGATTGTTTTTTTCCATAAGAAGGGTTATCAAGGAATTCCATATGATAAATTGTGGCATATTTTTTAATTGGAACCCTACTTTGGAATAATGGAGACAATATATAAAGGGGGTGGATGGTACCATGAATGCATCTCTATAAGTAACTAGGGCATGTTTTTGTGTTTTAAGGCAAGTTGCCTCTTACATTTTATAGATGTTTCATAATAATTTAGTATGATTGATAAGAAATTTCCTCTATTTTTATTAGGGTATAGGCTCTTTTATGCATCGTAAACATACATACAAGAGTATATAGATTAATAGGCATAGAATAATTATGGTAGATGAATTTTGGTTTTAGAATTAATATATATTACTGTTGATAATGATGAAAATGCAAAAAACTTATTGGGTCCTAATTAGGATTGTTGAATCATTTTACCTTTGATGTTATGGGATATCAATCTAAAGGTAAATTATTGAACTATTGAGGGAAAATATAAAGGTATGGTTTTGTAAATATATTTAATTTAATACCCTACTAAAATTTATTATTATGTATTTTATCAAAGAGCACAGAGACTAAATAGAGTAGTAGATAGAGCAGTAACGGGAAAGAAGGAAAAAATAAAAAAAATCTTTAGAATGGGAGAAGGAAAATCAGGACAAGGAAGGGTCCAAGGCATGTGGAGATAGGGAGGATGACAAGGACAATGATAAGATATATAAAAAAAGACATATTGGAAGGAGGCCCCTACAAATTTGACAAAGAGGGACCCAAAGTGGATTTAGGTAAGGTTTATTGGAGCTCTAAACTCAAAGAGGCATATGAGAAGAAGGAAATACATCCTACAAAATAGCTTGAGACTATTATGGATGGTAATAATGTTCATATTAATTTCTTTGATTCACTCATTAATTGAGCCTCTTCTATAACAGAACAAGCATTGGTGGGAAAATTTATGGGGGGGGTAGACCAAACATTAATATTTTTAGAGCATGGGCCATGGAAAAATGGAAACCCAAAAGACATATATAAATATTGGAGATGGTGAATGTGTTTTTTATGATCAAACTTAATAACCCTAAGGATTGTGCTCATATTTTAGTAGGAGGTCCTTGGTTCTTTAAAAGATCAGGAATATTTATAAAAAATGTCACTCAATTTTTGACTTGGAAATAGAAAACATCAACTTAATGCCCATTTGGGTGCATCTCCCTATTCTCCTAGTTGAATTTTGAGAGGAAGAACTCTTCATCAACATTGTTAAGATGTTTGTATATTTGATTGCCTTTAATTCAATAACAAAATATTGTAAACACCTTTATAAATCAATAAATTCCTTCATTAGTGTTTATTCATACCCTTTTGGGGGTCTATAATCATAAAATAAAGTTTCAAACTTTATTTCTTATTTATGAAAAATGTCATAAGTTAGGACATCCATCAATGATCTGTCCCATAGTTCTTCAACATAAAACAACACAACTCAAACCTTCTTAGAATATAAAAGGAGTATCATTCAAATAAATTAAAAAACCTGTAAATCTAAAATTTACCTTAAAGTAGGAAAAGAATAAAGGTAAAGTGGAAATTTCATAAGAAAAAATTACTTTAGAATAAGTGGTACGGGAAGAAGGTAAGCAAGTTAAAGTAGAAAATGAAAATAATATAGATGTGGTTGACATAAAAGATCCAAATCATAAGCATATCCCAAATATTAATCATTTATTGATAGGTTAGGAGATATTTTCAATAGTCTTAAAGATAGATAATAGTGTGGAAGTATTGTCAACTCAAGATTTTCAAAAATCTCTAAATCAATTTGATATTCAAGCACAACTATAAGAGAACCACAAAAATTTTAAGAATGACAATGATTCAAGAAAGAAGATTTTATGGTAAAATCAAGGAGAAAAATTATTAAATCGACCAATAGTTTCTTCCCCAAAAGGTTCCCAAGAGGGGGAGGTAGATTCATAAGAGGGAACAAAGGTCCTGCTTTATGTACATCTCCATAAGTTGGGAAATATTCCAAAAGAAAAGTTTTCAAAAAGATCATAGAGGTGGAAATTGTAGATGGAATTAAATCCACTCTTCCATTCAAGGTAGGTAATACTTCACCTTTTAGTTAATTATGATAATATATTCTTGAAATATTAGAGGAATGCATAGTTCCTTGAAATAAAAAGTCTTTAAAGATTTTATAAGAAGTCACAAACCTTCTATTTTAGAAATTCAAGAATCTAAAATTGATGAAGCATTCTTTGAGAATAATAAAAATGTATATTGAAAGCATGATGGAGCTATTTATTCTAGTTTGATGAGTGCATCAATGGGTCTTATTACTTTCTGAGACAACAATAATTTGGTTGAGGAGTGTTTTTTCAAATCATGTAATCAGTTAGAAGTTCTTTTCATAGATATAATATATGGTAGGAAATGGATTTTTTATAACATTAATGTATCTAATTCAATTTTGACTCATAAAAAAGTATAGGATGATTTAAGATACTTTAGATATACTTGCAAGGATTTCCCTTAGATTATGGCTAGAGATTTCAACTCTCCTCTATATCTAGGGGGAAAAAATGAGGAAGTCAACTTGTTTTAGATAATATGGAGTATTTTTGTTCTCTCATTACAAATATTAGTTTGCTAGATGTACAATTAAAAGGTTATAAATACACTTAGAGTAATAAGAGGTTGGAATAAAATATAATTCACTGTAGATTAGATAGATTTTTAATTTTTATGAATTGGTTGGATCAAAAGGATTTATGTTAATGACTCTACCTTGGGTAGGATCACATCATAACCCATTAAAGTTGAATATTATGTAAAATTATACCAAAAAGAATAAATATTCATTTATAATCGAACATATGTGGTTTACCCATATAGATATTCATGGCAGATTAATGGAATTATGGTCCTTGGTTGTGAATGGCATGGCCATATACTAGTTGGCTAAAAAATTAATAATGTAAAGATAAAAATTAGATAATAGAATAAATAGGTAGTTGTAAATGTTCTTATTTATAAAAAAAGCTCTAAAATCTATAATTTCTATGCTAGAATTTGAAATCCAAAGTAATGGGTATGAAATAGATACTCAAAATAAGGAAAAATAGCTACTTTGTGATTAACACATAATTTTTGTAAGAGAAGAGAGTCTATGGAGATAAAAATAAACAAATATTTGGCTCAAGGTGGGGGAAAGGAATACCCATCTTTTTCATATGTCCACTTTGAAACATAGAGCTCATAATTCAATCAAGGAAATAATAGATAGAGAAGGACAAATCATGTCTGATAAATATCTCAGTAATTAGGAGAATGTAAGTTTCTTCAAAAAAGTGTTTAAGAATGAATTCAAATGAAACATCACATTGAACAAGAATTTTTTCATGTTATTACAAAATCGATAACCCAAGAAGATAATTTTACTCTTATTGTAGCCACATCTAATGAAGATCTTAAATTTGTCATTTCCAAAATGAACTCAGATAAATCTCCAGGTCTAGATGGAATTATAGTAGCCTTTTTCAATAAATTATGGGATATCATTGGAGATGATTTGGTAGATGTTAATGAATTTATTGATTCTGGTAAGATGTTAAAATAATTTAAATACACATTCCTTGTTTTGATTCCTAAGAAGGAAGGATCTTTACTTGTGTAATTCATTTATAAGATCATTACTAAGATATTATCTTTAATATTAAATCTAATTATAAAACCTATTATTGAGGATCAACAAGGAGGTTTTGTCCTTGGTAGACAAATCCAATATGGGATCATTGTTATCCATAAATTGGTACACTTTATGGATAAAATCCAAAGTGTTGGAATAGTGATATAATTAGACATGGCTAAGGATTATGATAGATTAGATTATATATTTTTAGATAGATTCATTATTCAATTTAATTTCCAATACAAGTTCAAGAAAATTATAAGGTCTTATATCTCTACTTGCATGTTTTTAGTTCTTGTAAATTGTGTGGCACAAGGTTTTTTCAAATGTGGTAAAGAAGTGAGATAAGGGGATCCATTATCACTTTTATTATTCATCATTATGGATAAATTTTTGAGAAAATTTATTTCAAATGTTGTGATAATTGGAGAGATAAAATGTTTTAAACCATCTAAGAATGTGGATTTGATATCTCATCAATAATTTGCTGATGATACCATTCTTATGGCATATGTGTCTATTAAGGAAGAATTTTTTTTAAAATAAATTATGATTATGTATGAATGAGATTCAAATAAAAAGGTAAATTTTGTTAAGAGTTCAATTTTATATTTCAATAGGGCTTTGGGAAGGCCAACTAGAATTGCTTAAATCTTGGGATGCAAAATTAAACAAACTTCATCCCCCTATCTGGGCATGCCTCTATTTAGAAACAACCTTCCAATTACAACTTGGAATCCTTTGGTGGAAATATTATAAATAAAGATATTTTGATGGAAAGGGAAGCTTTTATCTTAGGTGGGAAAATTTTTTCTTATCAAAAGTGTTTTTCAGAGTCTCCTAGTCTATTTCTTTCTCTTTTTAGTCTACCTAAGAGCATATAAGACAAGATTAATAAAATCTAAAGGAAGTTTTTATGTACATGTATGGAATATAAATATAATCCATTTAGTGTTTTGGTAAAAAGTTTACATAGCCAAAAGAAATGGAGGTTTGGGAATTTGAAGATTAAATTGGATGAACAAAGCTCTTCCTTCAAACTTTGTCTGGAGATTTTTCAAAATCAATAGTACTTGGTCTGCTATTTTAAGATTCAAATACCTAGATGGAAAAAATATTATGTGTATTTTTGAATATGAATAATTTTTTATGGGTTCTCACTTCTAGAATTTTCCAAATTTTAACAAAGATGTTATCTTCTCAGGTTCTACATGAAAACTAAGAAAGTGTATTCATGTCAATTTCTAAAAAAATGCTTGGATTTTAGACCAGCCTTTAAATTCATTAGAACAATGGTATCACATTCAAAATCACATCTTAAACAAATATAACAACAAGGTTTAAGATTATTGGTAGATTATAGAAGGTAATATAACCTGTAAAAGGTTAAGTATTGATAATTTAGATTAGGAAGAAAATATTATTTTATCTAACCTAAATAATTTGTTGAGAACCCATCATCTATCAAAAAGCATCAATAAAGATTAGTTGGTTTGGAATGAATCTATTGATGAAAAATATCAAGTTAGATTTGGGTTTATTTTGGTGGCTAATCTTCCAATAAATGATGTGAACTAGGATGGATTATGGGACAAGTACCTAATCCCCAAAGTTAACTTTTTTCTATGGGTGGTTATTCAGAATAAAGTTTTATCTATGGAAAATTTAAGGAAAAAAGGTTTCATATTGATCAATAGGTTCTCTATGTGTGAAAATGATAATAAAAAAATTATTCACCTACTGGTTGATTTTCATTTTACTAATGAGGTTTGGGGTTTCTTCCTTAACAAATTCAATCTCCTTTGGGTAATCATTGGTTTTGTGTTTGACTTCTGGTAGTCTTAGGAGTGTCCTTTTCAAAATGATATTCTAATAAAATAGAAAGCTCACATTTCCTCATATCGTTTGTAGAATTTGTGGTGAAAGAAATAATATAATTTTTAAGAATAAAAAGTTCACAAGTTTGACTTTAATTAATAAGATTTTTCAAGCTATTATGGAAAATTTTAATGTTATGTGTAGTGAAAAAGGAAAAAGTTTGTAAATGTATGAAAAAAATCAAGTTTAAATTGACAAATTGATTTTTTATGCATTGTAATATTGATCCCATAGATGAAATAATAAAGAGGACTAAATGGAAACCTCAACCTATTGGATTGGTAAAGCTCAATTTTGATGGGGCATCCAAAGGTAATCAAATACTCTCAATAAGAGGAGGGATTTTAAGAGATAACCAAGGGAGGTTTGTTATTGCTTATTTTGGTGACATAGGGATCACAATGAACCATTTAATAGAATCTCTTTCTATCCTTAAAGGGTTGAAATTGGCTAAACAATTGGGTTTTCAACATCTCATCACTGAGGGAGACTCAATAAATATAATAAATTATCTTTCCAAGAAAAACATAATGAGATGGAATATCAAATAGGTGGGGGATGAGTCTATTTATATTTTATATTATAGGAAAGTATTGGTCATTTAACACATCTATCATGAAAAGTAACAAGGTGGTTGATTGGTTCACCAATAGGGGAGTTAGCTCTTCTATTTTTATTAGCTAGATTATGAGAGAAGAATTACCTTAGGATATTTGCCATAGGATTGATGAGGAAATTATTATTAAATGTTAAACATGGTTGATAAAGTGGTGGTCTTTTCTACTTATAAAAATAAAGTTCTTTGGAAATTTATGGACAAGTGTATTAAGTTTTTGATGTTCCTTTTTAATCTTACTTCTCTTTCCCTCTTTAAAATACCTAGAGAGAAGTTTCTAGATTTGATTGGAAGAAGATAATGTTGGTTTAAGACTTTTAAAAATTGGAAGCACATCAATAATGTATTTAAGTCAGATGACTTGAGACACTCAAGTCAGATTGTCATTTCAAATTTGGGGATCCCAAAAAACCCCTATTTTAGGTTGAATAACTATAGTTATATCATATTTTTCTTCATGGGGCTTCCTAACATAATAGAACCCTAGATGTCTAAGGAGGTCAAAAAAATGAATAAGTTTGGGATATCCTCCAAACAAAGGAAATAGTGAATTTTATGCAAATAATAGAAGGTCATAATAGACATGTCTCAACCTTATTTTCTGACTCCTAGGATAACATAACTTTGAATATTAATGGAGTATTTGGTATCTCTAAAGAATTGATCACTCACGTCACTAGACTAGATATGGAGGTGATAAAAGTGTATAAAATGGGTAGAGATTATAAGAAGGAGAAAATAACTTTTTGTTAGAAGGATAAACTTTGGAGATATTTCATAATGTGTTTGATCGTGAATCTTTGTTGAGACCATACGGAGATGTGGATATTTATCTCATGTAGTATATAAATTTGGAAGGTAGGTTTAATGTTTTTTGTTGGTCTCTATTTGTCTTTGTAAATTATTTTAGGCATGCTATACCCTTGAGTTTACCATTATATATTCTTATTTCTATAGAAACCTCCATTGAAAAGGTTAAAAATGGTAAATACACATTTCCTAGGCATGAAGGAGTAATTTTACTCATTCATAAATATTTCAAAGGGATGAATTATATTATCTTTGAACTTCAAAAACCCCATAAAAGTAAAGAGGAAGTTAGGAAAGTGAATAATATTTGGATTAAATATATGAGAAGTAATAATTTAAAGGATAAATAATAGAGTACCACCAGGAACCCACCAAAATCTCAAGGCTTAGGCATTAAGACCAAACTAAGAAGTGTTACTACCAATACATGAAAGGTGTCTCAAAGGGAGAAAAAAATATCCATCTAAGATAACTAAAAAAGGCAAGAGGAATCGAGGGATTTGTCTAAAGAGAAAGAGGTGGAAGAACTAGGTACCCAATCTCATGATCTAAATAAAAATTTCAATGCCATGGTTTACTCTCTTACAGGTAAACAAAGTAATGATAAAATTGAAGAAGAACTAGACTTGAAAAAGTTGATAATGAGGTGGTTTATGAGGTAATTATCTAAACTCAAAGGAAAAGTGTAAATGATTCAATAATATAATGATATATTGATATATAAAGACTCTAATAATGATCAAAACATGAAAACTCAAGGGCTTAGAGATAGGGTTAATTCATTAGAACATGAAAATGACAAACTTAATAACATCAGTTTTTTGTTTAATTGTAGTAAAGTAGCCATGCATGAAAGATTTTAGAATGTGGATAATGTAAGAGCACACATAGGGGAATTATTTGATATTATAAACTATTATAAAGTCAAGGTAAATCAAGTGAGAAAGGTTTCAAGAGGACCATTTGTTTGTGGTTTTCTTTTATGGTTTTAATCTAAATTTTATTTCTCATTTGGATTGCTTTTAGAAATTGCCAATTATTAAGAGCTGATCATATTTTATTTTTGAGTGGTTGAATAAATTACATTGATGTTGGTTTTAATTATTGAGTATTATTAATTTTATGTATATTCTTGCATGATTCTATTGAAAACACATGAAACCAATTGCAATCCTAATTATGGCTAAGCTTTATTAGTTTATTATTTGGTATGTTGGGTGATATGATGATATATCAAGACTCATGGTTGAGTAGTGATAACTTGGTATTAATTATTTTGGATAAGTTACTATGTTGGATTCATATATATCACTAATAAAACATATATTTTTGTCATGAGAAGTAATAATGGGTTGAAAATTAGAAATGGACTTTTATAAATAGAGAGAAGTTAAATGGTCTAAGAATAGAAGTGTTTAGTGAATAAGTTATTTGTCTAAAAAAAGTAAGATGATAATTAATAAAATATGCAAGATAGAATTTATATATTCTCTATAGATCCTATTGATATAAAGATATCTTATCTCATCCATGATTGATACTTTAGATTAAGATCTTTTAAGAATTACCCCATGACTTTAACATTAAGGGATCAATATAAAATCGATAGCTACTCTTGAGTTTTGGTAAGGGATGATTAAGTGACTTGTAAGACTAGAGAATCAATTTTATTGATGAACATCCTCTCTTCAATCCTATGTTGAGCCTTTTACTATTTGATCATTAAGTGGTCTATACAAGGTTATGATATGATGTTTTGATGGACCCTTTGGAATATTTTTAGTCATCCATTAGAATTAGGCATTATCAATCTTAAGTCTTTTCTTATGTTTACCCTACATGATAATTTGGTGAATAACATGTTAGTTGTTTATTTATGGGCTAAAAGGTGTTCTTATATGTGAATACTTAGAAATATAATCATTTATAACTACATTTAAATAAGGTAAAAGGGGGATCATGAGATTTATGTTTCTCTATTTATTGAATTATGTAAGGATTCAACTAACAAAAATCTACCTTATGATTTTTTATATAATTATTCTATTGTCCTACTATGGATTTTATGATTAGGACTCAAAAATTATGGTTTATTATGATTTGGGATAAAATTTTATGCTAACCTATTAATTATAAGTAGGTGACTTTCCAGTTAAATACTAACCATGATTAATATGTTTATTTTCAAGGGGGAATATCTTGGTAACTCCTATGTGTTTATTTTAGGATTTTTTTCCATGTTTGGGTAGAATAATTTTTTTATAATGGTATACTAATCAAAATTTTATTGGAAATATGTCATGGATGAATTATTCATTCATAGTGTTTATTAGATGACACTTTGTTATTATAATTGGACCCTATGGTTACCATATAAGGGCATAAAAGTTGGACTTGAGTTGTACTATGAAGGAGAAAGCTTCCTTTGATGTTGGTATTGTACTTAGGTTAATAAAGAAATTTAAAAAATTACATGATTTAATTCTATCCTCCATTTATTGATTTAAGTTGGGATTTTTGCCCATAAGACTTTTAGCCTTTAAAAGTACTAGCCATGTCATTATGTGTAGAAGGTGAATATTTATAATACCTATCTAATTTTAGGGTTATCCTATGGAATTTTAAAGGTTAATTAAATAAAAATAAGAGTTTCATTTTGATTTTTATTTTAAGTCCTTATTAAAAAAATTCTTAAGTTGCAATTTATGCCTTGATAGAAAAGACCTTGAATGTATTGGCTAATCCTTTTGTATTATGAGTTACAGTGACTATAAATTCTTAAGGGAAAACTTATTCCAAGGGAATTTCACCATCATGAATCATGGATTAACTATAAATTTTAGTATGAGGAATCCCAATTGAGTTAATAGTTAAGAATTTAGGAGTTATAGATGATTTATTCTACCTTAAAATGCATACATGGTAGCTTGGTGAAAGTGGCCTAGATAATATTCCATATAGTATTATGATCTTAGTGTGTTATCTTTATTAGAAATGATAATTAACAAATATTTTTAATTGAGTTATATGTTAGGGTGAATCTATTTTGGATCCTTACTAGTTCATTCATATAAACTTATGAAAAAGATGATTTCATGTAATCTAGCAAAGTAAAGATCATTTATAGAGTTCAATTTTACTCTTGATTCTCAAAACCTAGGTAATATCATTTAAATCCCATTATTGGGACTTGAGTAGATTGAGTTAAAACTGGATAAAGAACTCTTATTTATTAAAAAAAAGGTGGGTTTTTTGGGTTTAGTTCACTTGGTATCAGAGCCTGTGATCTAAGGTTTTTATATAAATTGCTTGTTGCATATTAAAACCAATCTATGTATTTCTAATATCAACTTATTACCTAGCTATGATTGGAATGGGAAGCATGTTGATAGTAATTTGAAGTACTGGATGGCATAAGCTTACCTAGGAACCTTGTGAGATCTTAAATATTCCCTAACTATAACATGTTGATCTCCATGGCCTTGGTTGAATTCAACCCTTCCCAAAGTCAAGTAGCATTAAGGTGGACTTCTCTTGACTACTTGTTGACCTATATGACTAGGTCAATAGGAGCCAATGAGATAAAAGTTCATTGTTAGAATTTAAAATGAATACTCTATATATGTTGGTGATTTTCATGAGCAGGTCACCATAATATGCTTAGGAAATTAATTTATTGTAGGGACTAAGGGTATGACTTATGCCTAAAAGTATAGTTGATGAGATAACAACTAATTTACTTTGATAAATCAATCAATTTTGTAAATTCACCAATAAGGTACTAGCTTGAGCTTTTGGAATGCTAGGCATAAATGATTATGGATTACCATAGCCAATATATTGTATATGTAATGGTGGATTCCACTACACATGCATACATTCCCTATAGTATTGTGTATGTTTCAACAAATGATGGGTAAAACCACTATTTTATTTGATAAAATAAACTCGAGAGCTTATTGGATACATTCAAGCACATATGTTTTTGGTGGTATTAATGACTTGTATGGGCATGAGTCTTTATTAAATTTTCTTAATAATAAATTATTGACCATTAATGAAGTATTGAATTTTGAATTAAGTAATTAAATATAATTTATAATCATCTTGTGCTCAAATAGGATGACTGATGTTGTATCTTTGATGATTTGAGAGGTAACCTCTTAGAAAAAGAGTAGTTAAATCATTGATTTTATGCAACTATGTTTTATTAACATCTATAACAAGTAACTCTATATGTTTCTTAGATTATGTGTCACTATAGGTGACCAGTTACAACCATTACATTTTTTTAAGGGTAATGAGATTTGTGCTTGGGGAGAACTTTTTAATCCAATGTAGTGGGCTATGAAGGTTTTTGGGCTAAAATTTTGATATTTTGTTGATAGTAGAAATGATGTGCTCCTTTAACCATTTGGGGAATAAAAAAATGTTGGGGTTTGGTACTTCCAACATCATTAATGAATGATATGGGAATAATTTTAATGCTATTATATTATGATGAATAGAATATTTAGGTTTGATATGAGCTCAAATGCATGTATTATTGAGATGATATATCCCTCTTGTGATGACTGGTATTAAGTTGAGTAAAACATATCAACATGTGTAAGTTACCCCTAGTTGGGTAAGGTCATTCCAAGGTTGATTCATCCTTAGGAGGCATAAAATAAAGTAGTGGTGAGAATAATAGTTGGTTGTTGCATGAAATTGAATATGTGTTATGTTTTATAATGTTGAGGTGATAAAATCTATGTATTTTAGCTAAAATCAATTATTGTGGGAAACTATAGTTTCCATAGTAATAATATAAACTTCCTCATGAGCCTTGGCTAGGCCCATCATTCCCAAGGCCATGACATGTAGAAAAATCAACACTAATTAACCATTGGCTCGTTTGGGAGGGTTAATTTAGGGGATTAGTGATAAAAATTTGATGTTGGAAACAAAAAAGATGAATGTCTGGTATATAATGATGACTTGTTTAGATGATCCCTCATATGATACTTGAGGTATGACATCCTTGGGAGGATTAAGGGTGTGAATTAAGCTTGGAGGGGCAAGTGGGGTGAATGTGATTGAATTACTTGGGCAAGTCAGAGAGCTTTGGGTATTGCTATTATTGACATCTAGCCATGATGTGTGAACTTGTGGATCATTTTTTGAATCTCATGGATATTGGATGTTAACTAGGATGACATCTAAGAATTGAGTGGACCAATGAGATTCATGGACCCTTTGTTCTTCCCCTATAAGTATGCTTGTGAGAATACCTTGGAATAAGTTAACAAAACACCCGAGTTGAGTGTGTGCATTATATTTCATGTGGTTATTTCATTATATGTAAAATTATCATATGTTATATATGATTATAACAAGTATGTAAAATTTGTAACTTCTCTATGATATGTGTATGTAATCAACCCTATGAACTTATATTCATTCCTTGTTAACAACATTGTGGTATGGATATATCATATATGGATGACATGGAATAAGTATGATTTGGTGTTTTTAAAACCATGTAATTTGTGAGATTTAATGTCATCATAAACTAATTGTGATATAATTCCTCCTCTCAAAATAAACCTCTGTAAATTAAAATCTGCCAAGGTATAGCATTATATTGTGTGGTGTAGCCCCACATCATTGATATAGTAATGGGCATTGATGAAAGTGTGATGTTGAGGGTGAAGAAGCACTATATTTGCATTAATATAGATTGGGTATGGGTTAGGAAGTGGAACCTCTCATAGGATGAAACCCCACTTTTCCTCTTTGTATGAGGTAGTCATCTGATTCATTTAGGTGTGTGCACCATGAGTGCTATAAGTTGGTTGTGGGATCTTTGTGCATAATGGTTGCCTTATGGATTAAGTGTTCCTTACCTAGCTCTTAAAGGTTATTTCAAAAACAACCCTTGTGTTATTTTCTTGATGTATCCTTGTGAAACATTAATAGGTCTTGTAAGTTAATTTTTATGCAAAATAAATAAATAAATAGCAATGTTTTACTTGATAAAATATAGGGATGCATTGGATTGTAAATACAAGCATGTTATGAATGAGGTAATGTTTGTTTTACCTAGAGGAATATACTAGAAATAATATTATGATTTGTTTGATGAATGACTAGAATGTATGCTTATGATTGGAAGAAGCAATATAAAGTCTTGATCAGATAGTTTATGAAATTTAGAATATTGCTAAGAGGTAAGTGCAGAATGATGGTGGGATTGGCATCCTTGGAACCATCATGTGAGATCAAAAAATTTATGGAGAGCACATTGAAAATTAGAAGGGTTGCATATGCATGCTTGGAATGGCTTTTCTAGTGTTTGGTGTGATTGGTGTAGGATGTTGCATTGCCCCATGAATGATATAATTATGGCTACTAGAGTTATATGGTTTGATGGTTGTTACTTTCATTATAAGATAAATGATAAAGATTATGCATGAAGCATAAGCAAAAGTGGCAGAAGGACCACATAACAATATGTTTATAATAATATTTTATATTCTGTAGTAAATTTTATTAAATTATGCATAGGACATAATTAAATTTTTGTGGAAAATGCCACACCTAAATGTGGAATATGATTCAAGTTTAGTTGTTTTATGATAAATCATTTGTTGTCATAAAATTACAAGTTGGTAATTAGGCTAAAATAATCAAGTTATTTTATGTTTTATGTGAGTACTATCATGAAATTTCTGATGTATTTGACTACATATCCATACTATGATGGAAATATTAACATGAAATTGACTTAGATTCAAAAATATGATTCTAATTTTTTAATTATGTTGGAAATTTATGAAGGAATTTAGAAATTTAAGTATTGGTTCTCAAAACCAGGACATTTACTTATGAAAGGTTCAAAAGATTAATAAATTTAAAAAGTTTTCATTATGATTGTTCCTAAAATACTATGACGTAATCCTTTTTTCATTGATCATGAAATTATGCAATTTTTTCTTAAGAAAGCATGAAACAATGAATATCTAATTTAAGAATATTGATTTTAAACTTGATTACTACATTTTTTAAAAGTAAAATCAATAAGTGGTTGACCAGACTCTTAAAGGGAGCAAGACACTTAGATAGGGATAAAGACCTTTAGGTGATATTATTAGGAAGGAAATTACCTTTATAGAGATTAAAGATTATCAATATGGACCCACACATTGATACACCTTGATATATATACGCTTATTATAATAACATTATTCCTTTTAGAATCCTCTAGCAGCATTTAATCCTAATTAAGAGTCCATAGTGACCTAAATCTAGTTGTGGGCTAACTATTTTGTCCTTAGACACTGGGACAATGCCTTTTTAAGGGGGGAAGGATGTCACATCTCTAATTTTGAGTCCCTCTCAATGGATAAATATCAAACCAGTTTGTATAAGTTAAAGTTAAAATTTATATGGATGAATAATTTGAATTATATCATTTTGGTCATGAAAGACCACTATGTTATGAGCACTAGTTACTTATATAGTGGTTTATTAAAAATTCTATTTTAGGGTGTGGGATTTGCTTTGAATAAGTCTATTATGAGTTAACATTGTTAAACTCCTTTTTTAATTATTGGGGGTATTACCCTAAGTCTCACAAAGGCATAGAGCATGAGATTATGGAAATAATTGAAGTTAATATGGCTAGTCTAAGACCCTAAAATCTGACTAAGTCTAAAATATGACAAGATCCTCCAAATTCTAGAATTTGCATTATATCTCCTATAGGTCTGAAACCATTCTCAAACATCCTAAAAGTATATAAAAAATATATAATTTAAAGTATAATAAATTAAAAATATGTAAACTTATACTTAAATGTTTATTTTATCTATACAAAACCTAGTTTAGGCAAATTTTTATGACATTAAAACTATTCTTTGTGGTCTTCTTCAACGTGGCAGGCATGGGGACTATCCACATTATGGGAATTGTTTGGTATCATTAAAAGTTTCAATTTTTCTTTTATAAAAGTAAAAATAAAAAGGATAAAGTGGATTATTATATTTTAATATTATTATTTTTTATTGACTTATAAGTCAAATTGGGGGTCTCGATTTAGGCTATTATTTTGTTTTGTATGCCTTGGGGTTGCATCAATTTACCATTTAGGGGATGAGGAAATTCATGGCAATTAGGGGAGCAAAGCTATGGATTACCACATGGTTGCCTCTTTATCTTGTCCATGGTTACTTGAATGAAAATTGAGCTAGGCCAATGATGTTTTTTTATGAGAAGGGTTATCATGGAATTTCATGTGAAAAATGATGGCACTATATTTAGATGGAAGCCAGCTTTGGAAGAATGGTGGAAACATAGAAAGGGGTTGGATGGAATGAGGAATACAACTCTACAATCATCTAGGGCACCTTTTTGGGGTTTTAAGGCAAGTTCCCTCTTCCCTTTTATAGATGTTGCATGATAATTTAATATGAATTTTGGAAATTTTTCCTCTATTTTTATTAGGGTATAGGCTATTTTATGCATGGTAAACATGCATATAAGATTATCTAACCTAATAGACACAAATGAATTATGGTGGATGCATTTTGGTTTCAGAATTAACATATATTGCTAATGATAATGATAGAAATGAAAAAATTATTTGGGTCCTAATTGGGCTTGTTGAATTATTTTCCACTTGATGCCATGGGTTGACAATCTAAAATTAAATTGTTGCATTATTGAGGGAAAATATAAAGGTAGGGTTTGGAAATTATATTTAATTTAATACCATACTAAAATATGTGATTATGTGAGAGGTTTATTTTAGATTTAAATATAAGTTAATTATTTTGAAAGTGGCTAGAAAAAATTGGTTTAAAATCTACATTTTTATAGTGCATTTACTCTATGTGTGTGCAATGCTTTTTTGATTCAAATGGGTCAAACCTCTGCTTGACATTGGTAAAAATCAAGGGGTTTTTATTTTTTTGTTAGAAACAAATCAAAAAAAAGAGGGGGGGGGACTGAATATTTGATTTTAAATAAACAACTTAGATTTATTTATTTTTTGGTAAATTTAAAAATGACTATTCGTGCCCTAGTGGGACATGGAAATCAGGTTTTAAAACTAGATTTTATTTTTTATAAAATCTTGAGTTTGTTTATTTTTAATTAACCGTATAAGCTAATTGAAAATGTATACTTTTGTACCCTAGCTAGGCAAAATAATGAGGTTTAATGGGAATTATGTCCTTTATAAAAATCTTTTTTTTTATTAGTTTAATTGATACTTGTAACCTGATTTAAATTGCATACTGTTTGTGCCCTAGTTGGCCAATGGAGTAAAGAAATTCAAAGAGGTTTATTTTTTATAAACGTGAATATGATTGATTTGTAAAACAACTATTATGTTGGTTTGAAAGGCTTAAAATTGAGTCTAGTTGAGTGATCCAACAAAGTTTGAAGTGGACCATTTGCTTGGGGTTTTATTTTATGATTTTAATCTAAATTTTATTTCTCATTTGGCTTGATTTTGGTAATTACCAATTATTGAGATATGATCATATTTTATTTTTGAGTGGTTGAATCAATTACATTAATGTTGATGTTAATTATTCAGTATGATTAATTTTATCTATATGATTACATGATTATATTTCAAACACATGCAACTAATTGAAAGCCTATTTATGGCTAAGTTTTCTTAGTTTATTATTTGGTATGTTGGGTGCTATGATGATATATCAAGACTCATGATATTGATTATTTTAGATAAGTTACTATGTTAGATACATAATTATCACTTTAAAACCATAGATGATTGACACAAGAAGTAAAAGTGGTCTAAAAATTCATAGATGATCGGCATGAGAAGTAAAAGTGGTCTAAACATTAGAAATGGACCCTCTTGCATAGAGAATAGTTAAATGGTCTAATAATAGAAGTGTTTATCAAATAAGTTATTTGTCTTAAAAATAAGTAATTTTATAATTAATAAAATATGCAAGATAACATTTATATATTCTCTATAGATCCTATTATAAAAATATCTCTTGTCTTATCCATGATTGATACATCGGATCAAGATATTTTAATAATTACACCATGACTTTAATAACTAGGGATCATTATAAACTCACTACCTAATCTTGAGTTTTGGTAAGGGATGATTAAGTGACTTATAAGTATTGAAAATCAATTCTATTGATGAACATATTCTCTTTAATCATATGTTGATCCTTTTATTATTTCATCATTAAGTGGTCTATACAAATTTATGGTATGATGAATTTATCAACTCTTTGGATTATTTTTAATCATCCATTTGGAATTAGGCATTATGAATCTCAAGTATTTTCTTATGTTTTACCTACATGATACTTTATTAAATTACATGTTAGTTTTTTATATATAGGTTAAGTGGTGCTCTTATATGTAAAATATCAGAAATATAATCACGGACAATTGTGTTTAAACAAGGTAAAAAGGGGATTGTGTGATTTATATTCCTCTATTTACTAAATTATGTAAGGATTCATATAACATAAATCCACCTTATGATTTTTTATACAATTATTATATTTTCTTACTAATATTTTATGCTTATGACTCAAAAATTATGGGTTACTATGATTCAAGCCAAAATTTTATGCTAAACTATTAATTGGAAGTAGGTGACTCACCAGTTAAATACTGACCTTGTTTAACATGTTTATTGTAGGGGGAAATATCTTGATAACTCCTGTGTGCTTATTTTAGGATTGGTTTTTGTGTTTGGATAGAATAGTTTTCTTATAATGGGATACTAATCAACAATTTATTGTAAAGATGACAAGAATTAATTATTCATTCATAGTGTTTGTTAGATGACATTTTGTTATTATAATTGGACCCTGTGGTTAACTTTTAATGGCATCAAAGTTAGACCTGAGTTGTATTATGAAGGAAAAATCTTCCTCTAGATGTTGGTATTATACTTGGGTAAAGAAAGAAATAAAAAAATTACCTAATTTAATTCTATCCTCCATTTGTTATTTAAGTTGGGATTTTTGCCCATAAGACTTTTAGCCTTAAAAAGGATTAGCCATGTCATTATGTGTGGAACATGAATATTTATAATACCTATCTATTGAGGTTTATCCTCTAAGATTTGGAAGGTTAATTAAATAAAAATAAGAGTTTCCTTTTTAGTTCTATTTTAAGTCCTTATTAAGAAAATGCTAAGATACAATTTCTACCTTGGTAGAAGAGGCCTTGAATGTATTGGCTAATAATTTTGTATTATGACTTATGGTGACTATAACTTCCTAAGGGAATAATTATTCTAAGGCAATTTAACCATAATGGATCATGTGTTAACTATACACTTTAGTATGAGGAATCCCAAGTGGGTTAATACTTGAGAATTTAGGAGCTATAGTATGCCTTATTCTACCTTAAAATGCATACATGAAAGATTGGTGAAAGTAGCCTAGACACTATTCAATAAAGGATTGTGATATTAGTGTGTTATCCTTCTTAGCAGTGGATGATTAACAAATATTTTCAATTGGCTTATATATTAGGGTGAAATTTTTTTGGATAGTTGCTAGTTCATTCATATAAAATTATGAAAAAAATGATTTCATTTAATATGGTAAATCAAAGATAATTCATAGAGTTCACTTTTAATCTTTATTCTCACAACTTAGGTGATGTAATTTAAATCCCAATGTTGGGACTTGAGTGCCTCTAGTGAAAATTAGGGAAATAACTCTTGTTTGGAAAAATAATTATGTGGGTTGTTTGGGTTAACTTCACAATGATATAGTTTTCTCAACAAATTTATCTTAATTACATAATTTTTAGATTAATTTTTTCTCATTAATTTGGTAGTATTTAATCTTATAATTAATCCCTTATCTTATTTTTTGCATCTTCAATCTTGATTAACATATGTCTGTAACTTATTTAGTAAGCACCTTTCTAATTGCTAATTGTCTTAATTTAACTCTTAGTTTGGTTTTTGTCTTCTTTTAGTTTAAATTTAGATAGACCTTTGCTTATAATTTATTTATTAGGTGACTAACTTATTTAATATATAAATGTTTTAGCCTCTTAGACTATGTTAATTTTATATATTATTTATTTATTTGGTTTTTATGTCCATTTTTTCTATCTTTCTTTTGATTTCATGTGTTATTATTATTTTGGTCCATTTTAATTTGATATAGTATTGGAGATATTGACTATAAAATATTTATATTAATGATTTAAACATTTAAATACAAATTAAATTTATTTCTTTCAAGATATTTCCCCATTCATAGATTTTGATCTATTGGATATGTTAGAGCACATCTTTAGATTTGATTCAGTATTGACATATGTATTCAAGTAATTGAATTAATTATTTAAATAATGAAGTTTGATTTATTATTTTATTAAATTAATTTATTTCCATAATATCAAAAAAATCTCTACATGCTTTAGGACCAATTCTTGGCCCACGAGCCCCTTATGATTAAACTAATACACTTCAAACTTGGCATTCACAATAAGCAAAAGGGATGATTCGTTGACATGAAATTTTTAATGTCAAATATATCTTAGGGTGATCAATTAATTTTATTTAAAATAAACTCTTAAAATTAACTTGAACAAATTGTATAATGGGTTATGGTGTAGAATTTTGAGTGTGGTCTATGGCTGAATAAGACACTCATATGATATACGTGTAATTATAATCACTTTATTGATATGTATATACTTCATGATTCAATTAAATAAATATGGTACCATTTGGATCTTATGTATCCAAGGATGTGATAATAGTACATTGAATTTCCATGGACTAGGTATAACTAAGAAGAATTTAGTAACTACTACAACTCCTACCCTAAGTGGTATCATAATGCTTTCAAGAGGGGTATATCTCTTTTCATTGAATATTTTTACTAGATTTTTTGTATTCATTATATTAATATGTATATCCAAGACTATTAAGGAGTGTCATAGTGTGAAATTTTTCACTTCAACCATTAACTACTATGACATTGTGTATTGGCTATGAATCAATATAGGAGTGTACAAATAATGGCACATAAATAGAACCATCATTAATAATCTCATGTTCATCAAATGTAATATAATGACTATGTACTTATATGCTCTTAATTGTATCGATAATACTATCTAAATAATTATCATATTCAATCCTAGAAGCATCATATGTTGATTGAGGATGTGAATTTTACATCATATGCACCTTAAGCTTAGATTTAGTCTCGTGTCACATGATTTGGAAAGAGATCATAAAATATTACCAAAATTTCATTCCCATTTGGCTATGTCCTTGAATAATTTTTATATGTATTGACCTTGATAAATTTTCATCCAAAAATGGTTCTATCTTATGTCATGAACTGATGCATTTATTAGTTGAATGTCCTCCAAATCTAATGAACCTAAAAACTATCAAGATAATTAATTATCAATAGGGAAAGCTTATGAAAATAATAACTTGTATTAATTTGTATTGAATGAATTGAATTAATTACAACCCAAACCATGCTTAAATAAGCCTCAACTCAGAATTATAGTTGACAAGTAAAAATTAAAAAAAAACTAAAATCTAAAAAAATGTCTATTTTAGCAACTACTATTTTTAGTAAGTTTCACATGCAAGCACATGTAGTTATAAAAATATCATAAAATATTATGAACACTAAAATTAGACTATGGGATGGAATTCAACTAAATTTGACATCTAGTCCTAAAAATATATAATTTTTAATGATACAAAAATCCCATAAAAATCATTAAACTCTAATTTTGGACCCTTAGATGATCACGTATGGAAGGTTGGCCTATTTTTTTTTGCATCATTCTCCTCTGGTTGAAAATAACTCAGCTCCTGTGAGTTTCCCTAGTTGTATTTTTACCACTTTTCTTTATCAATCTTATTTAGACCCCATTTTTTAATCCAAGTCTTGTCTTCTTTTTTCAATCCTTCCCACTATACCAAATACCTATTATAATTCCCTTTCCTTGTACTCATTGTCTTCATATCCAAAACCTGTGCTATCTTTTCCTTATTCTTCTTTGAAACCTGTTGCTGCCAATTTACTTCTTCATATTTTTTAGCTTCAAAATATTCTCCTTGGAATTTATATAAATATAAAACATTAAATACTAGAGATATATAAAAATTCTATGGTAAACTCATCTCATAAGCATTGTCATTTATTTTCTTCATAATTCTACATGGACCATTTTTTTATACTTTAACTTGATGTGCGTGCCTTTTAGAAATATTTATTTCCTTAAGTAAACCATTACCAAATATCCTTATTCAAATACCTTGGATATTCTTTTGACATATTTTGATGCTTTATAATTCTCATTAATTTCCTATGACTTTCTTGTTCTCCTTACAACTATTGCATATGATCTACAAATGCTTCTACATCATCACTAATTCGATATGAAATTGGTAATTATACCAAATATAAAATGCCCATAGGATTTATTCCATAAAAAAATTGAAATGATGATTTTTATGTTGATATATTCATTGAACTATTATATGCAAACTTAGCTTGTGGTAAATCCAAGCCCCATTGCTTGGGCTTCTCTCCCACTATGCATCTTAACAAATTTCCGAAGCTCTTATTAAGAAATTCTATCTATCCATTTGTTTATGGGTGATATACAATACTAAAATTTATCTTACCACCCATCTTCTTACACAAATTATTTGAAAAATGACTTAGAAATTTTATGTCCTTATTTGAAGTAATAGTTTTTGGAACACCATGAAACTTAAAATATCCTTAAAAAATAATTATGTAACTCTAGTGGCATCACTGGTTTTATTACATGTCATGAAATGAACCATTTTAGAATATATATCTACAACAAAAAAAATTGAATCACTACCTCTCTGTGTCTTTGGTAATCCCAACATAAAATCTATACTCAAATCTATCCATGGTCCTCTTGAAACTAGTAATGGCATGTATGTTCCAATAATTTGTTCATGTCCTTTAGCCACCTGACATATCCTAGACCTTAAAACATGCCTTGTCACATATCTCTTCATATTTGGCCAAAAATACTTTTCCTCCACCAAAGCTATTGTCTTCATCTTACCATAATATCCATCCAATCCTCCACTATGTAATTCTCTTATTATATTGTCTAGTAGAGACCTAACTAGAATGCATAATTGTTTCCCTTTGAAGAGATAACTTTCTTGTATAAGATATTCATCATGAATAGTATCTTTCCCACCTATTAATGGATTCCTACACTATTTAACTACCTTTAAAAAATATGGATCAATATCATATAATTCTTTGATAGCTTCAAATCCAAATACTTCACTCACCATAGTAGTTAATAATGCGACGCTCTTACTCAATGCATTAGTTACTTGATTCTATTTTCCTAATTTATGCTTCAACATAAAAGTATACCCATACAATAAATATACCCACTATGCATACCTACTATTCAACTTATTTTGTGTATTCACATACTTCAAAGCTTCATGATTGGTAAATAGGATAAACTCCTTAATCACGAGATAATGCCTCCAATGTTTTAATGCTTTTATAATTGCATAAAGTTCAACATCATAGGTATAAATTTCTTACCTCATTAAATTTATTAATGAAATATGATATTGGATTTTCTTCTTGACTCAACACAACACCAATTCCCACAAATTAAGCATCACAATCAACCTCAAACACTTTTTTAAAATCACATAATGCTAAAATTGGCCTTTCTATAATATTCTTCTTAAAAAATTCAAAGCTTTATGTGGCTACTCTAGTCCATCCCAATTCTTTACCTCTCATGTAATCTATTATTGGTGCCAAAATACTACTAATTTTTTTATAAAAATTTGCTAAACCATGGAAACTTTCTACCTCTATAATGTTTTTTGGAATAGGCCACTCAAAAAATGTCTTTATCTTTTCTTCATCCATTTTCACCCCATCTATTAAGACTAAAAATCCCAAAAATATCAAACTATTCTACATAAACATGCACTTTTTCAAATTTATGTACAACTTCTCTTTTCTTAAATAATCCATTAGCATCCTCAAATGTTGTAAGTGTTCTTCTTTAGTCTTATTGAATATCAAAATAAACAACCATAAACTTACCAATATTTTCTCATAGTAATGTATTCATCACACTATTAAATGTGTTAAGTGCATTAGATAATCTTAATGGCATCAACATCCACTCATATAAGCCATCCCAGTCTTGAATGTAGTTTTCCACTCATCTCCTTTACAAATTTGAATATGATAATAACCACTCCTTAGATAAATCTCAGTAAAATATTTTTCTCCTATGAGCACATCCATTATATCATCTAAATGAGGTATATAAAATCTATACTTGATTGTAATTTTATTAATTACTCTATTATCCACAAACATTCTCCATCCTTCATATTTATTTATAGTTAACAATGTTGGTGTTGCACATAGATTCATACTCTCCCTTATCAGCTTCTTTATTAAAATTTTTATAACCTATTTATTTTATTTTCATGTTCTATTAGACTCATCCTATAAGCTACTTGATTAGGTAGAGTTGATCCTAAAATCAAATCAATCTGATGATGAATATCTCTCTTTAGTGGTAAACCATTTGGTAGCTCATTAGGCATAGCATCTGCATATTCTTTTAACACTCTTGCTACCTCTATTGGTATTTTCATCATTTCCATGTCTTCATTCTTTGCTACTAATACATAATAACAACCTATTACCTTCATATCTTGGATAAATTATTTAGTATAGATCATACTTTCTATCTTCTCTTCCTCTTTAAGAGGTAACAAAACTACCTTTGTATCATCTTTCCAAAAATTATATGTGTCCTTTACTCCATCATGAATTACTTTTTTTAAAAATTTCCATGGTCTCCCCAATAAAAAATGGCATGCATCCATTAGAATAATATCACACCATATTTCATCATTATAATTTTTTCTTATATAAAACTTGATTAAGCATCTTTTATCTACTATAACCTCATTCCCTTTCTTAAACCATGAGATCTAATAAGGATTAGGATGTTTTTTATATTGTAAATATAGTTTCTCTATCATTTCTTTAGAAACCATATTTTTACAACTACCACCATGCATAATTACTTTGCATACCTTTTCACCTAGAGTACATCTTATTCAAAAAATGTTTGATCATAGCCATGCATCACCACCTTCTTTATTATACACTTGTTCCTTCCTTAGAGAGATCATTGTTCTTCTCATCATGAGATTATCTCTAACACCTACTAGTGCAACTTCTATTTTTTTCTCTTCTATCTCAATCTCAACTAGATCCACTCTTGGGTGATCCTCTTACCTCTTTCTTGATCTTGATAGTGCAGACACTCAAATTATTTGTGCCCTTATTTTCCATATCTATAATAAACATAAGATCTATGACAATTTGGAAACCATCCTCTAGCACCACCATAACCTCATCCTCTCTAAAACCCTCTTCCTCTTTGTTGTTATTGAAACCCTTACCTATTCTCATATTGCCTTTTTACACCATGTGATGATTCACCTTTATTGGTATTAAACCCACATCTAGTGGTATTAAACCCACCTCATCTCATTATTGGAGTGGATCCACCTCTTGTTCAACCAGATGTCTTTTGAAATTATATAAATTTTGTTTTTCTTTTGATTTCAAAGATAATTGATAAGCCTCCTCCATGCAAAGTATTCTATGCATTCTTAATTCATCTTGAATAGTAAATTTCAAACCATTTACATACCTTGTAGCCATATAATCTTATGCTTAATAATGATCCACTCATATATAAATCTTATAAAACTCATATATATACTCTTGTATGTTGTGATTTTTTTCCCTCAAATTCTAAAATCTTTTGTATAGGGTTTGTGCATAATCCATAGGAATAAATTTCTCCCTCAGCTTCTCCATCTTTTTTCATGAATTAATATTCTCTTTGCCTTTTCTCTATTTCAATTTTTATGGTGATCTTACCAAATCATTGCATGACTTTTCAATTTCATGCATACAAACTTTACCTTCTTATCTTCTCTCATAGTCTTCCACTCTAAGAACTTTTTCAAGCTATTCATCCAATCTATTAATTCTTGTAGTTTTAAACTACCTCCATAATCTATAACATCAACTTTTATTCCTTCATTTCTTCCTTCTAAATCCCAAATTATCATCTCTTCCATTGATGGTGGCTGATCTTATTGTTCATCTTCTTGTTGAATTTCTTTATCATGATATGTGTCTTCCTTAGCTTCATTACCACCTTGTCTTCTTTTCTAATTGGTGATACCATCTATTAATTATTATACTTACCTCTATAACTCTTGTATACTTTGGTTATTTTGTGTAATACCACTTCTTCATCTCACCTTTTCATACTCCTCCAAGATTCAACATTGCTCTGATACTTGATAATGAACTCATACCTCTTCTTCCTCTCAACTTTGTGTACTCCTCCAAGATTCAACCCTACTCTGATACCTCATAATGAACTCAAAAACTATCAAGATAATAAATCATCAATAGTAAATCTTCTAAATATAATTTGTATTGATTCATATTGAATGAATTAAAATAATAATAACCTAAACCATGCTTAAATAATCCTCAACTTAGAATTAGAGTTGACATGCAAAAATTGAAAAAAAAATCGAAAAAAAACATATATTTTTAGCAGCTAATATTTTTTGTAAGTTTTACATGCAAGCATGTGTAGATTTAAAAATATATTGAAATATTATAAACACTAAAATTATCTTTTGGGATGAAATTCAACTAAATTTGACATTTGGTCTTAAAAATATATAATTTTTAAAAATACAAAAATCCCATTAAAATAGTTAAACTCTAATTTTGGACCTTTAGATGATCATGTATGGCCTCTAAAAAATATCAAAAACACATATAAGAATAAAGTACAAATTAGAGAAATAATTAAATTTTATAGATAGTCATTTTGACACGTGGAAGAGCTCAAACAGAGCTACGAGTCAAAAGTTATGGCCTCTGGAAGGTTGACCTATTATTTTTGTATCATTCTCCTTTGGTTGAAAACAACTCAACTCCTACAAGTTTCCCTCATTGTACTTCTACCATTTTTATTTGTAAATATTATTTAGTTCCCATTCTTTAATCCAAGTTTTGTCTTCTTGATGTAATCCTTCCCACTAAACTAAATACCTTTTATAATTCCCTTACCTTGTGCTCATTATCTTCATATCCAAAACCTACACTATCTTTTCCTTCTTTTTTGTAACTTGTTTCTGCCAATTTACTTATTCATCTTTGTCACCTTCAACATATTCTCGATGGAATTCATATAAATATAAAACAATATATACTAGAGATATAACAAAATTCTATGGTAAACTCACCTCATAAGCATTGTCATTGATTGTCTTCACAATTGTACATGGACCAATTTTTTTGTACTTCAACTTGTTGTATGTGTCTCTTAGAAATATTTATTTCCTTGAGTAAACCATTACCAACTCTCCTTAAAATACCTTGGATTTTATTTTAACATATGTTGATACTTTATATTTCTCATTACTTTCTTGTAACTTTCTTATTATCCCCTGTAACTACTACATATGCTCTATAAATGCTTCTACATCATCACTAATTTGATCTATAATTGGTAATTATACTAAATCTAAAATACCCATAGGATTTATTTCATAAATAATTTGCAATGGTGATTTTCTTATTGATCTATTCACTAAATTATTATATACACACTCAGTTTATGGTAAAGCCAAGTCCCATGACTTGGGCTTCTCTCCCATTATATATCTCAATAAATTTCCCAAGCTCCTATTCACAAATTTTATCTATCCATTTTTTTGTGGGTGATATGCACTATTGAATTATAGCTTAGTACCTATCTTGTTTCATAAAGTCCTCCAAAAATGACTTAGAAATTTTGTGTCCCTATTTGAAGTAATAGTTTTTTGAAAACCATGCAACCTCACAATATCCTTAAAAAATAATTTTATAACTCTAGTGGCATCATTGGTTTTCTTACATGTAATGAAATGAACCATTTTAGAAAATTTGTCTACAAAAACAAAAATTGAGTCATTACCTCTCTGTTTGTTTGGTAATCTCAACACAGAATCCATACTCAAATATGTCCATGGTCCTTTTGGAATGGGTAATGGAATGTATAATAAAGTATTTTGTGCATGTCTTTTAGCCACTTGACATATCCTGCACCTTGAAACATACCCTGTTGCATGTCTCTTCATCTTTGGCCAAAAATACTTTTCCTCCACCAAATCTATTATCTTCATCTTACCAAAATGTCCAACCAATCCTCCACTATGTAATTCTCTTATTATATTATCTCATAGAGACCCAATTGAAATGCATAATTGTTTCCCTTTGAAGAGATAACCTTCTTATATAAGATATTCTTCATGAATAGTATATGTTCCACATGTTAATCGATTCATACACTATTCAAATACCTTTCCAAAATATGGATCAATATCATATAATTCTTTGATAACTTTAGATACAACTACTTCACTCACCATAGTAGTTAATAATGCTACCCTCCTGCTCAATGCATCATCTACTTGATTCTATTTTCCTAATTTATGCTTCAACACAAAATTATACCCCTGCAAGAAATATACCCACTTTACATGCCTACTATTCAACTTATTTTGTTTATTCACATACTTCAAAGCTTCATGATCGATAATTAGGATAAAATCCTTAGGCACTAGTTAATGCCTCCAATGTCTTAATGTTTGTATAATTGCATAAAGTCCAACATCATATATATAATACTTTATTCTTACCTTATTCAATTTATCACTAAAATATACTATAAGCTTTCTTTTTTGACTCAAAACAAAACTAATTCCCACAAATGAAGCATCACAATCAACCTCAAACACTTTGTTAAAATCTATTAATGCTAAAGTTGGCCTTTTTATAATCTTCTTCTTCAAGTATTCAATTTTTTTTGTGGCTACTCTAGTTCATGCAAATTTTTTCCCTTTCATGAAATCTATTATTTGTGCCACAATAATATTGATAAACCATGGAAACTTCTTACTTCTATAATGTTTTTTGGGAATAGGCCACTCAACAATTGCCTTTATCTTTTCTTCATCTATTCTCACCCCATCTATTGAAAATATGAATCTAAAAAATATTAAACTATTCTGCATAAACTTGTACTTCTTCAAATTTACATACAACTTATCTTTTTTTAACAAATCCATTAAATTTTTCAAATGTTATAAGTGTTCTTCTTTAGTCTTACTTAATATAAAAATATCATCAAAATAAACAACCACAAACTTACCAATATATTCTTGTAGCACTGTATTCATCACCCTCATAAATATGCTAGGTGCATTAGATAATTTGAATGGAATTACCATCCACTCATATAAGCCATCCCTAGTCTTGAATGTAATTTTCCACTTATCTCCCTCATGAATTCAAATCTAATAATAACCACTCCTTAGATCAATTTTGGTAGAATATTTTGCTCCTACGAGTACATCCATCATATCATCTAAATGAAGTATATGAAATCTATACTTGATTATAATTTTATTAATTGTTCTACTATCCACACACATTATCCATCATCCATCTTTATTTTGAGTTAGCAACATTGGTGTTTCACATGGAATAATACTCTCCCTTATTGACTTATTTTTTAACAATTCACTAACCTATTTATTTAATTTTACATGTTCTATTGGACTCATCATATAAGCTCCTTGATTGGGTAGAGCTGATCCTAGAATCAAATCAATGTGATGTTGAATATCTCTCTTCAATGTTAAACCATTTGGCAACTCATCAGACATAACATTTGCATATTATTTCAACACTTTTGCTACTTCTATTGGTATTTGTACCATTTTTGTGTCTTCATTCCTTGCTACTAATACATAATAACAACCTGCTACCTTCATATCTTGGATAAATTATTTAGTAGATAGCATGCTTTATGTCTTCTCTTCCTCTTTAAGAGGTAAAAAAAATACCTTTGTACCACCTTTACAAAAATGTGTACAAATTGTTTGATCCATCATGAATTACTTTCTTGTCAAATAGCCATGGTCTCCCCAATAACAAATGGCATGCATCCATTAGAATAGCATCACACCATATTTTATCATTATAAATTTTTATAATAAAAAAATTTATTAGGAACCTTTTATCTAATATAACCTCATTCTCTTTCTTAAACCATGAAATTCGATAAGGATTAGGATTATTTTCATATTGTAAATTTATTTTGTCTATCATTTTTTTAGAAACTATATTTTCACAACTACCACCATCTATAATTATTTTTCATACCTTTTTAGTTAAAGTACATCTTATTTGAAAAATGTTTGATGTTAGTGATGCATCACCACCTTATTTATTCTACACTTTTTCATTCCTTGGAGTGATCATTATTATTCTCATTATGAGATTCTCTATAACATCTATTGGTATAACTTTCATATTTTGCTCTTCTATCTCAGCCTCAACTAGATTCACTCTTGCACGATCTGCTTGCCTCCTTTCTTGATCTTGATAGTGTGGACACTCAAATGCTCTATGCCCTTCTTCTCCACATCTATAAAAAACATAGTATATATACTAGTTTGGGAACCATCCTCTAGCACCACCATAACCTTATTGTCTTTAAAACCCTCTTCCTCTTTATTGGTTTTGAAACCCTTGCCTATTATCATCTTGCCTTTCTACACCATGTGATGATTCACCTTTATTGGTACTAAACCCACCTCATCCCCTTATTGGATGGTATCCAACTCTTCTTGGATCAATACATGTTCTTCTAAAATTATATCTATTTTATTTTCTTCTGCTTTCAAAGCTAATTGATAAGCCTCCTCCATGCAAATTATTCTATGCATGCTTAATTCATCTTGAATAGTAAATTTTAAACCATTTACATACCTTAAATCCATCTACTCTTTTGTTTCATCATGATTCACTCATATATAAATATTATAAAATTAATATGTATACTCTTGTATATTGTGATCTTTTTGCCTCAAATTCTAAAATCTTATGGATAGGGTTTGTGCCTACCCACAGGGAGAAATTTCTCCCTTAGAATATTCTCCATATTTTTCTATGAATTAATATTCTCTTTACCTTATCTATTTCTCTCTTTTTTATGTGATCCCACCAAATCATTGCATGACCTTTCAATTTCATGCATTTAAACTTTACCTTCTTGTCTTCTCTCATAGTCTTCCACTTGAAGAACTTTTCCATGCTATTCATCCAATCTATCAAAGCTAGTTTCAAAATACCTCCATAATCTAGAATATCAACTTTGATTCATTCATTTCTTCATTCTAAATATTGAACCATCCTCTCTTCCATCAATGGTGGCTGATCTTATTATTCTTCTTCTTGCTTAATTTCTTCATCACAATCTGTGTCTTCCTTTCATCACCACTTTATCTTTTTTTTTGATTGGTGATAACCTCTATTAATTATTTTAATTGCATATGCATTTATTTTATAGTCTAGTTCATCTGTGTAATACCTCTTCATCCTCTTTCCATTTCATACTCCTCCAAGATTCAACCTTGCTTTGATACTAGATAATGAACTTGAAAACTATCAAGACAATAAATTATCAATAGGAAAAGCTTCAAAAAATAATTTGTATTAATTAATTTTGAATGAATTAAAATAATTAAAACCCAAACCATGATTAAATAAGCCTCAACTTAGAATTAGAGTTGACATGTAAAAATTTGAAAAAAAATTAAAATCTAAAAAACATGTCTATTTTTAACAACTGCTATTTTTAGTAAGTTTTGCATGCAAACACGTATAGCTCTAAAAATTTCTAAAAATATTATAAACACTAAAATTAGCCTATGGGATTAAATTAAATTGAATTTTACATGTTATCCTAAAAATATGCAATTTCTAATAATACAAAAATCCTATAAATATCATTAAACTCTAATTTTAGACCCTCAAACGATCACATATCGCCTATGAAAAATATCAAAAGCACATCTAAGAAGAAATCACACAATAAGGTAGAAAAAAATATTTTGATATGGTCATTTTATTATGTGGAAGATCTCAAATGGAGCGACAGGTCAAAAGTTATAGCCTCTAGAAAGTTGGCCTATTTTTTCTACATCAAAATCTATGATAATTACAACATGCATTGATGTCAAATACATTATATGGTTACATATTCATATAAAAATATAATTTTTAAAGGATAGATATCCAATTTCATGTAAATATTTTATGTATAATCTCATGAGGATGATTAATTAATTATGATAATTAAACTCCTTTGAGGAGTTAATAAGACAAACTGATTAGTAGGCTATGAAACTACCTTAACTATTATTTTTTGCATCATTCTTAGTATCATTAACTTTGAATTTTAAATCTTGTTTACTCTAAAAATTTACACCATAATTATTTGGATGGTTAGACCCATACTTGGGATTATTCATAGCAAGAAACTTAACTTTATGGTGTTTGACCATATGGAATAATTAATCAAAACTTTTAAATGACTTTGAACATAATGGACTCATTTAGATTGGAAATAAATATTTTATTTAACATGCCTTACAACTCATTGTCAACAATTATATTTTTGAATCTTAAATAGATAGTCTTGTAAGGGAGCACATAATTTTTGATTGGTTTGTTGGGTCATTGCTTAGTTTTCAATATGAGCATCAAAAATCTTCTTATTGATGATAACTCAAAAGTTTAATAAGAATTGATTATCCATAGGATTGAAGGCATGGATTGATTGGAACATTAGGTCATATAACCATCATAAGGTTTAGTCCTTAAGACTCCATAGAAACAAATTATTCAATAACATGCCATTAGATGCATAGTCCAAACATGATGTGTGAAAGGTCCACAGATATTGTTGTGGATCACCTTTACCATCATATAATGTAATTTTAGGTGTATCAAATGCTATATGTCTAGGATAAGGTGAAATCTCAAATGCTAATGGATTATGTAATAAGGTATGATAATTTATTAGAATGGACCACTCTATAAGAAACTTACTCCAATTGTGAAACCTTAGTTTTAAGATAAATAATCATTTGCATAAGGATCAGAGCATTAGGCATAGAAAACTATGTAACAATGGATAATGGCACATGAGTAACAACCCTAGGAGGTATGCAATTATGTTGTGTAGGGATAAGCATAATATTCTAAAGAACACATTATGTTACCCCAAACCATGGGTGGGCATCACATGTGTAACCATAGATGTAAAAAATCAATAGTAGAAATAGTTTGAACACCTATTATATATTTAGTATTTTAAAAATGTATATTAGTATCATTTAAGGGCTCATGTTGTTCCTTTTACATGTCAACCTTATCATTATGTGAATTTTCACTTTATATAATTATATTCAAGACATTATCTAGATCATTAGGTTGTATATGGATTCATTCTTCAAATTTAGAAAGAGTTGTAACTTATTTAGGGTCTAAACCACTAAGGTCATCATGATGTACTCTATCATGATATTAATTTTTATGTTCATTTTCATCTTGATAAATAGTTGTTTAACCTTAAAATATAGATTAGGGAATCTAGGGTTAAAAGAGTAGAGATAGTGTAGGGTACAAGGATGGTAGACTATCTCTAAAGTAGACTAATTAATTTTCAAACTTAGAAAAACATATACTAAACTTATTATGTTGAGATATGCTAAAATAGAAAGTAAAAATATGTTATATGTTGTATTGATAATGAAAACAAGATAATTAGTTTGTTTTAATGATAATAGAGAATTAGATATGGAACATAAAGGAATCAGACTAGAAGTGGATTTTGTATTAGTTGTTAGATTTTAGATTAATTTCTTATGTGACCTCAAATGCTTATGTTAACCTTGGATAGTGTCGATATTTATATCTAATTTGGATGAAGGTGTCTTATATGGAATACATGTTAGATCTAACTATGACCACCTAAATATTCTAGGTTCTATATCAACTTTATTATGGTGTGAATGGAGTTAAATCATGGTTGTTAAATAATAAAATATTAGTTTTTCATATTCATGTCTTTGGGAAAAATGGGTTAGTGGGCACATGGTGTCAAGATATCCCAAATACCCATCTATCAATAATCATTACCTACATATCTGATACTCCAAAGAGGGCTTTAACCTCATGTATTTATCCCTTACATGTTGGATTGTGTGTGTATAAGGATGCAATATGTGATAACCAAGTACATAGAGTGACCTAACTTGTAACTTGGAAAATGGTATTGTCTAGATAGTAACAATACAAGCTCAACAAATAATAAATCGCATACATAAGAGCACTCAAAATAAAATCAAAATAAAATAGTACAAGGAGACATCAAATAAGGGGCATGATCAAATTTTTAACAATTAAAAGGATATGACTTACTCAAATGTATACAAATTAAGGAATGACTATTCAAATGTCAACATACAACAAACCATGACATATATAAATGTCATAATAGGCAAACATAGGCATATGGGCCATAATCAATGGATCATATTCAAATGTTGGAATAAGTAATATAATGCATGATAATAAAAAGAAATGAATGATGATAAGTGTTGTCATTGATTTCAAGTTTGATGTCATTGATTTCAATGTGTAGGTTAGAGAGAATTTGAAGATAGCCTAATATCTCTTCTGTTGAGAGAGAATATGAAGGCAACCCAATGATTCTTATATTATTTATTTTCAAGGTTGTTGTAGTAGTGAGATAATTTTATATTATGAATGTTATTTTTTGATATCATCAATTTAGGTAATCATGCTTTTATACTAGTCCTTGAATACAAGGTGTCTTGAGAAGCCTAGTTATAACAAGCATAGTCATATCATGAGCATGTGCATGATGAACATGAAGTGGTATGTGAAGAGGTATTAGATTGTTTTATGATCATGTAAGGAATGTAATAAATATATAAGAGCATCAATAAGTGTTTCCATATTATTTTTCAAGTTTCAAATGATTGAGAAGCCTAGTCATGACACTAGTCCTAGCATGAAGAGACCTTGTGAAAAGGTATGAGCTTAGTATATTTATGAAATGAGTGCACACATAAATTAATGGATGTATAAGTTTGATTTATAATGTATATGAGTCATTTTATCACTCATTTGAGTCTCTAAGTGAGCCTACAGGGGTAGGACCTATAGACCTAATATGTGACTAGACCACAACTAGACCCTACTTGGTCTAATCAGGCATCATGATCTATTGTCAAGGAATATTAATGGTGTTTTAAATTGTTTGATTATGTGATATTTTTTTATCATGTAAGGGATATGAAGATAACATGGAAAGAGGCATGGTGTTTCTATGAACTTAACAGAGGATTTTATTGTTGAGGTTATTGGGCTGCCCACGGATGGACTCAAATTCTCCAAACAGACAAGCATTTCGAATGAGGCTTTTTGTAGGTTCCCCAAAACGGAAGTGGAAGAGCAAAAACTAGTCAATAATGGGGATTTCTTTGAACTGGATCAGATTAAAGGGATATGGAGGGATGTCTTAAGCTGCATAAGGGAGTACTTCATCTTAGACAGGAGAAGTAAGTGTGTGCACAAATTCCACTTTGTCTTCCTTAACCATTTTAGGCACAAGGTTAGTTTGTCTTTTCCCTTTTATCTACATTTCTCCTTGGTCCAAAGTTTATATGCTCATAGGAAAAAGGAAACGTGCCCTATCCGTCATGAAGGCCTTATTCTGTTAATCGAAGGCTACTGCAAGAATAATGCAATGGTAAAGCACCCTAATCAGGGGAAAAACAAGGAGACAGGGAACAGAAAGAGTGAATGTGTTATTGAGAAAGGTAAAATCAAGCTTCCTAGTACTAAAAAGTAGACTGTTGAAGAAGATATGGAGTGGGAGAGAATGGATAAACATAGTGAGGAAAACTTGGAGGAAGAAGAAGAAACTGAAAGTCTGGATACAAACTCTAATGAGGATGAAGAATGTCCTAAGAAGTAGGAAACAGATGATGTCAATACAGAGGAGGATTCTGCAAACAGCACTGAAAACACTGAGGAAAACCAGAGAGTGGCAGAGCCTGATTTTGTCCAGGATGAACCTGTTGAGGACCCAGCATCAAAGAACGAAAAGGAAACTACAAGGCAGGATGATAATCAAGATATGGAAATGGAAATTCAAAATGGAATTAAAGAGCAGGAACATAAGGGTCAAGAAGATATCACTGAAGAAGACAGGAACAGTCCTAATAAAATTGCTGAGGAATGGAGGGGGAAAAATAGAATGATGAAACACAAACACCAATGAACTGGGTTAAGTGCAAAGCAGAGGCTTCTTCTCAATTTGATTCTTGGATATGCAGGGAGATTATGAACCTCAAAAGGAAAGTGGAAACAATGGAAGAAACCCTGAAAGAGGAAAGGAACAAAATCAACAAGATGGATAATTAGATAGGAGAGATTCCAGCCAAGCTCAAAGTTTACGAGAATAACCTCCGAGAACTAATTAAGGACAATAGAATGAAAATGGAGGAAGTAACACCCAATATTTGTGTTGCTGCTGTCAATATTGGTAAAAGAGCCAGTGAGGAGACTAAAGCCTTGGAGGGACCCAGCAACAGAATGAGACAAAGTTCTAGAAAGAAGGCAACACAAAAAGGTGATATGTTGGAGGATACCACTACCCAGGATACTATTTTGAAAGAAAAAGAAACCAGGAAAATGATCTTGGAACTGGATGAATAATCTGGTTTCTCTTGTTGGTTAAGAATCTAGTCCTATTCTTTGTTTTTTTAGTTGTCATCCTTTGTCTTAGATGATGCCTAAACTCTATTTTTTTGGGTTGTGACCAGAAGTCTTTCCGGTGGTTTCAGGTCCATTTAAAACCTGTTTTTGCTACCTCCTTGTAGTAGTTTTTAGAATTTGTTTGTGTTTATGGATGATCTATTTTTTTTCCTTGTACTAGGGTTTTGGGGCCCCTTCAAAACCTACTTTTACCATAATATAAAACATGGAAAGAGGCATGAAGGTAAGTTTCAAGGCTTAATGTGATTTACAAGTCACGGTATAACCAAGTAAAGAGAGAGAGAGAGAGTATGGCCTAATGGGGTATCAATATCAGTTTACAAGACAAGTGTGAGTATGTGAGTATATAAATAGGTATAATATGATGTTTCAAGAATTATCACAAAGTTTTAGGTCATGGTTTTTAATAAAAGGCATATAAAGTGATTCTAAGGTCTCTCAAGTACATTGAATGAAGGGTTCTCAATCCAAGGACTTTCAAATGTTCATTGAAATGTGTAACCTCTACATGGGAACATATAATATTCATGGTTGATTTGGAAGGGTCCTATATCAAATTTATAGGCATTGGTTTTTTTAATGAGTGGCTAAGCTTTATGAATGATTGCTAATAATAGAAGATGGTTTAAACCCTCAAAGAACCCTAGTGACCTGATATGAAATAAGTTATTATAATGGTTTGGTATATATATATAAGTTATTTTAGGTTTTATTAAACTCTTCCAGTCACCTCCAAGTGTGATTGGTTTGTCAGGTGTGTTAGTAGACCCTATAGAAAAGTGCTAGTTTCTCAAAAATTTGTTGTAGCAGTCAGAGTTGACCAATTCAAAGTTTATAAATGGATGAAGGAATAAGTTTGATAATTTTATTTATTTTCCATGGTGTTTTTTGGATATTTTATCTCTCATGTGTTCTAAGCTAGTCATCCAAGTTGACCAATCGCTAACAGGTCTAATAGTGGAAATAGTGAGAAACCTAGGCAACAATGAGAAGTTGATTAGGGATGCATTATCATGGAATAGGGATGAATAAAAGTTCATGGATATGTTTTTAAATAATTTTAAGACATTTTAATTTTGTATATAATTTTTGGAGATCATTTTATATAGCAAAAAGTTTCTCACAAAGTTGACTTGTCTAGCTTAGTGAGGTTATAAGAATTGTATGCAAGACCAATAATGTCATTTTACCATTTTATATTTATATATAATAATTTTATGATATATCATAAGATCATATAAATTCATCATGAGTTTCTAGAAATGGTCATACAAGCTATTTAAGTTCATTGTCACCATGACTGTGCTTTAAGGCAAATTGGTAATTTTGGGTAAACAAGTTATAGTGATGAGTTTGAGACTCTATGCCATGAGTTTAAGAATATAATGTACATGGTGTTTATATTTTAAAATTTATTTACTATACATTATTTTTATAAATTTTTATAGTCAGTGAAATTAGTGAAAATGTTGAATCCAAATTGGCTTGACTGGTTCAGTGAGGTCTGTGAGAGAGAAGGTCAACAAATTGGTCTGCAAGACCAGTAATTGCCTTTAGATATTAGGATATTTTTATTTTAGGCTGTTTTTGTGATGTTATATGATAATTTTAATTCATTTATTATATTATTTTATGTTTCATAATTTCAAGTTTCCATGACTATGTTTTGAAGCTAGTTGGTAGTTCAGAGTGAACATTTTGTAGAGAAGATTTTGAGCTTGTATACCCTAAATTGAAGTATATAATGAAGGTTTTGATTAAAATAAGGTAATTATGTTTATTAATATGTTATTTTTTTCCATAATTGTTTATATATTTTTTTTTTATCTTTATTATTTCAAGATAGACTTTCTAGGTATGCCCATGCCTAATTATGAATAGTATTAATGGTGTGCTTCAAGTGGTAGTTTAAACTAAAAGGTTTTATGGAGAATAGATGAGATTATCAGGGGTATATTTTAGTGTAATGTGATATTTTTCCTATATTTTGATGTGTTTTAATGAAGTAAAATTGTAACATGTCCTAAAGTAGACCTAATGGGATTAGGTCTCCATGAGACATAAAGATGAAATAGGGCCTATTTGAGGTATGTAAGACCTAAAGGGACTCAAATAAAATTTTATTAATTTATTTGATATTTAATAATAAATATTACATGGAATACCTAAGATATTAATGGTTTTAAAATGACTAAGAAATCTATGAACAAGAAACTTGTATAAATACAAGGCAATTTTAGGGCTACTGTGTGTGTTAAGAGTAAGCAAATAAAATAACACATTGTAGAGAATAAGGAGGTATTTTAGACAATAAAATGAGTGTATAGTATTATTTATTAATATTTTTAATATTTTATATGTATGAATATCAAGGTCATATGACCTAATCAGTCTTGAAGAGACCTAGTTGAGTGAAGAGACCTAAAAGGCAGTTTGAGAGGGATAAGAGTGTGAAGAGATAAAGTGGTGGTCATCATCATTTGGTTGAGAAAAAAATTATACTAAATGTGATAAAATAAATTAGGTGGATAATATTTTGTTTATTCATCTATGGGATTAGTACCTCCTTGAAATTTGGTGCTTGATAAAGCCTACCTGAGTCAGTACTTAGCTAGTTGGGGTGCTTCAATAAATTTGGTGTTTATATTATATTATTATAGTAAATTTTTATATATTAGTGGGTTTTCTTCCCATTAATGTTTTCCCACATATGTGATATGTTCTTGTGTTTCATACTTATGTGGATAGGTGTTTATGCATGCTAGATCTATATGCTTATTTGAATGATATATGATTGCTTAAGTGAAATTGATAAGAAAGTTTTTTGAAGACTAATTCACCCACCCATATCATTAATTTTTATTCCAAAAATTAACACACACAAAGGAGTGAAAAAAAAAACATAGACAATAAGCAACCTACATAACATAACATACTAGCCCATGAATCATATGGGTTAGCAAAACATGTTAAGTATATAGAATATCAAGTAAATTGTGAAAGATATAAACATGGATAAAGTACATAAGCTCAAACATGGTAATTTAAAATGATCATAAATTGATATAACTAGGGTGTATCATGATCAAATAAGATGATGTTCCCAATGTCCACATGACATGAGTAGAAGGAAGGCCCAACATTTGAAAGTGAATAGATCATGTATCTATGTATCCTTGAATACATGAAAAAGATGTATGAAACACATGTAAATATAAATATATGATATGTTATCTATCAACATGTAACTAAAAACATATATGCTAAGGAGATAATAGAACATGTAAATGGTAAAAATATTTTTGGATTTTTGATTTTTTCTATTTTTTTGGTATTTTTGGACTATTCTAAAGAAATAATTATCCTATAATCTCATCTAATATATGCTCAAAAGTATCTTCCCACTAGGAACCTAGTGTAATAAATCAGTGGTACTACCAAGGAGTATGTATATGTAAAATATCTAGCACTATAAAATCTATAATGTTTTGTGTATGTATAATAGGACTATGTGGTCATAGAGAAATAAGAGAAGGAATGGGAGTTCATAAAACCCATCATTGAGTGATTTTTAATTTGTTTGGAATAAAATAAATAAGAAAATGTTTATGTTCTTTGGATATATAATTATGGCATGTAGTAGATAAAGATTTCATGGAACCCCATTTAGATCTCTGATGTATTGGTCTCTCAATTATTGGCTACCTAGGAAAGGGGATTACTTGTTGTGTTGATATGGGTATTGTGCATATCCAAAAATTGAATGAGTTAGCCTCTAATGTTGTAGGATATCAATGGAGATAAACTCCACTCTAGAGCATGATTTTCAGGTATGGGTTAAACAACCTTGTGGTGGAATAGTAAGTAGACCATGTAGGTTGTTAAATAGGTTTGCTTATAGTGAAATGAATTATAGTAAATAAATTAAAACTAAGAGAGTGGGATGGATGGGTTTTACCTAATATAGAGTGGGTAAGTCTTAGTCAAACAAACTTGAAAAGGAGAGAAAGGTAAATCAAAAAATAAGTTTTGATGGTCTCAAGAGTTTACTTCTTAGGCTAATTTTTTGGGTGGATAAGTGTTTTCAAAACTAGTGTTTATTATGTGTATCTATTACATAATCATAGGAAAACACATTTAGCCAGTCTATGAGAATGGTATAGGAAACTTAATGGTTTCAATTCAAGGTTGATCCATTTATATTTTCTATGGCACACGCTTTATTGGGAGATTATATATCCGACCAAGAAGGCATCTAAGGAGACTGTTTCACACACTTAGAAGACTATACCACATATAAAACACTCCTACACACTAAGAATATTAAAAAAGTTTTAACTAATTATTTAATACTCTATTAAATCTACTTTCAATAGATTTTACACATCTATGATTAGCATACGTCAATGAAAATAATCATAATTATTCATATCTTTTTCACACTTCAAATTACTATATTAACATAACCAAGAAATCAAAACCTTAATAACACAAGAATTAAAGGAAAGAACACTCATGTAGTTTCATGACAATCAAAACTAATTTCTTCCTATATTGATAAAACTTCCAACCCTTTGGAATGTGTAATTACATTAACATATAGACTTGGGGAGGGGATAAATCATCCTTAAAGTGCATGTGAGATCATATTTACATTAAAAAATTAGAAGCTTAGATGGCCTATACAATATTATTTGGCTTATACAATGCAAGTATGCATGATCATAGATAATTATAACTATGTCAAGATTTGTTGGCCTATACAATGCAATGCAACATGTGCATGATTACATATTGTTCAGGAAACTTTACATTTATGTGCTAAGTGTAAGTAAGCTATAAGTCCAAAGATAAGTATTGTATACATGTGTACATATAAAATTAGCCTTCAACTTAAGGTTGATTTGGTGTTTGTATGGTGCTATAGGCTTTTATAGGTGTTGAAGTTGTAGCTAATTTTAAACTAGAAGATAAAGTGTCAGCTTTATTCTTTGCTTCCAAAACTTGATAGTGATTATTTCCAATGACATGTTGGTAATTGATAATCTCCATATTAATCAATGGAGGTCTATGTAACCTATTAAATTGTTCAAGGATCCTTATATGCTTATTATTTGTGTTTCTAAAATTATTCTTAAATATTTCAACCTCTATGACCTTTGTCTTGACAAAATTAAGCTTGGATTTTATTTCTTATAATGTCTTTAATGTTATGTTATATTTGAAGCTTGTTGTAGGGGATAATCAAAATTGGTCTTGTTTATAAGCCTACCTATAGAATACCTATCTTGTGAGAGCTTTAGCTCATCCAAAATCTACAAAATGAGAGTTTCATGCTTTGCATACTTAGGCATTGCAGCCTTAACTACATTGATTCACTATCTAGCCTCTTGTGTCTTGATGACTACCAAATTGAAGGCATTGGTAACCTCCAATGGTTCCATAAAATGTATGTGGTTGTATGCCTTGTATAAAAAATAATAAATTTTAATTTATTCTCATCTAGTTTCATAGAATTATACAATTTAAAATATTCTATTATATGAGGTGCCAATTTTTCCCTCATTACACCAATAGATTTAAGGATATTGTACAACCTAGATGCAATATTATATAAATTTACCTCTATCTATATTGGAACATGCATAGTTTATTGTTGTTCCCATATTTGTTTTAGCTCTTGCTCTAGCTCTTTTCTTGCCATATTAGTTTCTTCATGTATTTCCACTAGAGCATCCTTGTGAGTTTTAAAATATGATTTAAAATCCTTTATGTATAGGGACTACCCCAATTTTATGTCCTTCCTTTTGGAAAATGTAAATAATTATCCTCTCTTCAACTATGACCCCTCTCATAGTCTCATCTTATAGCTTTCTCTTCCTTACCCTCTTTATACTCCCTATAGATTTTTAAATATGGAATTTACGATGGGAAATTTTGTGATTAGAAGATTAGGCCTCTAAGAAGCCTCTAACTTCATATTTTTTGCTCACTATGGGAGGACTAGTTAGGAAAATCCATGGGTTGACTGTCTTGAATTTTAGTCTCTCCCAATAATTCTCTTGATGTCTACTTCAAAGTTTATTCTATTATGGGATTAGGAAGTGAAGGACAAATAATTTTAGATGAGTCCACTCCACCATATTGAGGTAATGGGTGACTGTGTAAACTTGCTTCTCATCCTCATCCTTCTTTGTTGTTATCACCATAATATCTTAAGAGGAACTAGGGGGAGGCACTGGTAAACCTAGCTAAGCAGATGAAACATAGAGTTGAAGACATTATAATGCTCCACTAACCTTCTTTTTTGCCTTTTTATTTGTCTTTGTAGGGACTGAGATAGTTGTGGAAGGAACAATAGCAAGAATAGTAGGGATGGATAAAAAATATGCAATTGGGGATAGACTAACTAGGGGAGTAAGAACATTAAGGGTAGATGAAATATCATCCACCTTTGGAATAAGCAAGGTATGTTGGGCACTTGTTGTAGGAATAACCTATAATTTTTACACCAATAGGGGAGGGAGACCACCAAGACTGAGTGAAACAAAATCAAATGTACTAATAGTAAAATGAGATATATGAGACTCAATAAGAGAAGTGGAAACTAAAGGGGCTACTTGCTCACTTGATGGATACTCATGTAATGATGCTTTTCCCTTTGTGTCTTATAGGCTCAATATTTTGGCTCTTTGAATTTTTGCATCCTCATTAGATTCACCTCCAACTACCTCTTGTGTGGCTACTTATACTAATGATGCTTTAATGGTTGGGTTATGTGGAGGTGGCTGAGCCCTTAGCTTTCTCATGTAGTAAATGGTTGTCTTCCTAGATGTAAAATATTCCCTTTGTGTGGTTATGGTTGATGTGAACATAATAACAAGCTCTAGGACTAATGAAACACCTAGTTGGGTAGGGCCCTCAGAATCTCAATAGTCAAGACAAATATGTTCATCTTTTTCTCCTCCAAATGAGGTATCAGGTACCCCTAACTCCTTCTTTAGTGCTCTAAGTGTCACAAGGGGTAACTATGAGGGTGGAATTTTATCCTTTTCTAGATGAGAGGGTTTATTAACCTAAAATATGATGAATCTCATCTTCCATATAGTGGGAGTCTAGTATGTGCATCCACTATAGAAATAGAAGGTTGCCCTTAAATAATTTTCAAGAGGTATTATTTCAAATTGACTAATTGTGCCCTTTCCTTGACTTGGTCATCATTATTAGCATTAAGAAATAAGAGATAATGGTCATATATATCATGCTAATAGGAAATACCAAGTCCCTTGATGTGTTTCTACACCTAACCATGTGGATTCTAATCCCTATGTGGTAATGTAGTTAATGAATAATACTCTTTATACCTACCTAATTTATAGAAGTGGTTGTATTTTAAATAACACATCCTCCCAATCATAATGTGGGAGCCATGAAAGTAAATCTTCTTGACATTGTTCATGTATTTATCAATACCCCACCATAACTAGTAGGCAATTTATTACTCTACTAGTTTATTAGGGACGTACTTGGGGACGCATAGAGGTGCTACCTTGTGGCCTATGACCATTATGATAGTGCAATTTAAGTACAACCAATAATTTCTCCTAATCAACAATGTATTTTCAATAATTTTAGATATCTTAGGTAGGGGGACTCAATCTAATAATGCCAACTTTGAGTTCATTAGTAAGTCAAGAAACATAACCCACTCATGGAATAATAATTTGATGCTTGGATATCAAAATAGCCTATTTAGGATGGACATCCCAATTTGGATTTCCATCATGATTTTGGTCACTATCACTGGTTGATTATCCTTTAATTTGATAGTCTCTGTAGGGAGCATCCATCTACTGAGTATATTCTTAATTGACTTTTCCTTCTTCCATGATACTACCTTATGAAAATCATAAGTGGAATATCTTATGGGGAGGGAGAGGTAACTTTGAAATTCATCACTTAAGATGCATTTAATGACTATTTTATGTTCTAAATGGTGCAAAAATGCTCATCTAGTTATCTTCTTGGTGAAGAATAAGTCTCGTAGGAGGTCAATGCATGGAATGACCTCTAGCTTTGCTATTGTAAAGTGTATCCATTAAATTTTAAGGGGAGGAGGTATGTATCCAATTAAAATTGAGATGGAGTCAATTTTTATTTTTGGGTATAGACATCAACCTAGTGTATTACCTCCCACATTATTGAATAATTATTATAATCATTATTTAATACTATAGGATTGAAGAAAGTATCCTTATATTTAGTCAAATATTTGATAGATATCATTGATGGATGGATAGTTCATTGAAATTCTTTAGATGAGTATGCCATTGATATTTGATTTTGTTGATATCGGTCTGGTTTAAAAGTTAATAGGTTGGCTCTCCTGAGTATATTATTAGTCTTGAAACACTAGTAACTTGGAATTGTCTATAGGGTAGAAAGTAAGTTTACAATTTATCTTGAGATAAATGGGCATGTTATCACTTATAATGCATTGATATAGTTTTGTCATTCATTCCCAGTTCATGCATCATTATGTCTAATGTCTATAACTTTGATTTGTTTATTCAATTTAAACTTTACCACTTTATTTGGTAGGTATTCCATGTAGGTACTATTGATGCTTAGTAGGAGTGCCACATAATTACCTTTTTCCAAGTGTTATTTCATCACTTTTATCATTTTTTATTATCATGCCATATGTCCCTCGATAGTCAAGAGTTGGGATATGATAGTGTTTTCAATGCAGATGAGTCTCTTGAATTAAAGTTTTGATTAATTTTATCAAAGACCAAAATGAGTCAGATAAAAGCCCCAAATAATTTTTCCGAAGACCTTGATGAGCCAAACACTTTATCAAAAACCAAAATCATTTAGAGAAAAGCCCCCAAAAAATTTTCCAAACAAAATCACTAAAGACATAAATGATCCATATAAACTCACCCAATGAGCATTCCACACACTTTTATTGAAGACCAAAATGTCAAATGTTCTTGTCGAAGGGTCTTACCAAACAAATCCTCCAAATCTCAAATAATCTAAAGTGTAAATTTTTTGAAAATATGATTTTCAAAGAGAAATTCCTAATAAGTAAATAATGAAGTCTTTGATATAGGGTGAGTAAAATATTAGAGGTCCTATAAATAGGAATTTCAAATAGATGCCCCAAACAATTCCTCCAAAAAAAAAATTTAAAAGTAAATTCATGGAGAGGTCCATATAAATGTGAAGTGTTGAAAAAGATCAAAGGTAGGGTTCCAAACAAAAGTTTTAAAGACCAAATCCTGTTAAGCATAGTTCTTAATGATTTTTCCAAATAATTTCACCAAACAATTTCACTGAATAAAAATTAGCCCAGACCTAATAGATACACAACTTTCAAAGAACATCAGTAGGTTAGTCCAAAAAAAAACATGTTCATAGGTCTACTGAATAGTGAAGTTAGTGCAATAGATAAATCTTTTCCATTTAAAATATTTTCAAGATAGGGCTAGACCATATTTATAAATATAATGGGTCCCTATTATAAAAAATGGAATGGGGGTATATTGGGTACAAAAAATGGTGGCTCATATGGAAAATACTTTCGAGTATTTGAGAACCTAGGACCTTTGGTTAACAACTTTTAGATCAAATGTGAATCATTCCACAAAGAATAATTAAATCACCATACAAAAGAGACTCCTAAAAACCAAATACAACATACTTGCCTCTACATTTACCCTAGATCTATGTGTAAGGAAGTGATTTCTTTTTATCCTTGTTATGAGGAATTTAGTAGAGACTTGGGATAACTGCAGGTTTCAATTAAGTTTGGAGGGAAAAAATGTCTGAAAATTGGGGAAGCTTTGACATTGCTTGACTACTAGATAAACATCCATAACCCTAATAGAGGTACCATGGGTTCCTTCTCTTTCCTGATCTTCTATTATCATAGGATGCATGGTACCTTTTCCTTATTTCATCATTTGATCTTTTGATCACCTTTGGAATTTTATTTAGGTATGTTGGATCACTCTTTTAAGGATGAATTAATATTTATTTTGCTAAATATTTTTTTATATAATATTAATAGAAGAGGGAGAGGAGAAACCATAGTGATTTGGTATCTATGAAATAATAAGTTTAACATATTTTCCCTACTAGTTATACCCATACCAATGGTTATTTCCACCAATAAGTATTAATATGATAAGTGAATTTAATCCAAGGAAAGTGAAAAAACTTTATAAAATTTGTATGTAGTAATAAGAGCAACCTTTATATGCCTGATTGAAGTATTCAATGTTAGTTATATAATGATTTTTTTTTGTTGCATACCTAAATTATACAAATATAAAATTTAAGGGTGTAAAATCTTGTAAGTAAACAAATTGGTGTACCTTTTATTGGTGTGTTTCTCTGCAGGCTAATCCTTTAGATTCTAAACATGTTATAGGAAGTCCTAATAAGTTAGATATTTATCTTGAGAATACTAGAAAAGCCAATAAAATTTCCACATGATAAATAAAATTTATAATCTAGAAAGTAGGAGGCTAAACTATAAAATAAAATGCTGAAAACTGGGAGTGCTAACCTAGGAAGCAGGGAATTTATTCTATAAAATCAATAAAACTATTTTAATAAAGTAGGAAACCTAATCTAATACTACTCTTTCCACCACATCTATTTTTATTTAGGGACATCCCTAGATTTTACAACCATGAATTAATGCTTCAAAAACTATTTATTGACCAAATATGTCATCTCATTACCTTAGAGGTTCCTCACATGAAAAGCATTGTTACTTAGTATCTCTAAAATCTGATAAGGTCCAATCCATAATGGGGTAAAATAATTATGTTAGTTATTTTCATGGTCTTTGTTCCATAGAAGCACTGTGTTAGATATTCTAAATTCTTTGACTTTTGCTCTTTTATCAAACCATCTTTTCACTATGCCTAATTTTTACTAAAGTTTTGTAAGGCCTCAATCCTTGAGTCTTCCATATCTATTATATCTAGTAATCAAGACTCCACCTTCTAACTGGTTCTATGTACTCCTAAATAAAATAATATGTTGGAAATTTAATCATGATTGGGAAAATAGGTTGTCTCCCATACACTAGTAAGATGATGCCTTGAGTGCTTACTTGTATCTTGTTTGATCAGCCCATAGTGTATACTTCAGTATTATGACAATCCCTAGGTTTGTCTATTATGGACTTCTTAATAGTGTCAATCAATTTTTTTTATTTATCCATCTATTTCCTTGTGGGCAATGGTTGGATGATGATGAAATGGTGATTTGATTATCATGGGCCCATTTAGTGAATTCAACTAATTGGAATGTTGTCCCATTGTCACAAACTAGAGAGATGGGAGTACCAAATTTGGTTGTGATATTTTCCTCTAGAAATTTGATAACATCTTATGTTCTTGAATTATTTTTAGCTATAATTTCATTCCATCATGTGCAATAGTCTGTAGCAGTGAGTACAAACTTGTGGCCAATTGAATAATTAAGATTAATGACCCAAATGAAGTATAACCCCCATTGAGTGAATGTTATTCCATCAATCACAAGCTATAGAGGCATTGTTGCATATACTTATCTTTTTCTAAGGACTTGACATTTAGGGCATGTTCTAATGTGACCATGTGCATATTTGAAGACTATTGTCTAGTAATAACCCATTTTTTAGGATTTTATGGGTTGTGGTATTTCTATAGGGATGACCACTATCTATATTTTGGTGAAAATTTTCTATAATTTATTGAGATTCTTCCCATAATACACATCTTAGGTAGATGACTTCATAATTATTTTTATATAATATCCATTTTTTAATCATGTAATGAGCCACTTTGAGTCTCAAAACTCTCCTCTATTCTATTTTGAGCTCTAGGGAATAGGTACCTATGAGCAAATATTGAATAATGTCAGTATACTAATTTCCTTGAGATACTTGGTTTTCATATATCTATTTGATGGTGATGTGTGGGTTCACACTGATTCATAATTTTAATTATGCCCTAACCTATAATGATCTTGGCAAGATTGATTTCTATGTCAAACTCTTGCATTTTTGCCATCCATTTTTCTATGTGTTCACCCAATTTTTTATGCCAAAGTGAACTCAATAGTAGGATCTGGTATAATGGCAATGGTCTTGTTCCTTAGGATGTAATGTCAAAATTTATTTACCACTTTGACTAGGGTAAATATTTGCTTCCCTATCATGAAATACCTGAGTTATGCTCATTTCAAGTTTGTGTTCATAAACACAATAGGATGTTTACTTTCATCTCTATTCTAAGTGATCAAGATAGTAATAGTATGTTCTAAAGTAAATGAATACACTAATAAGTATTTAGTGAAGTCTAGACTTATTAGTATAGGGTATTTAGATATTGCATATTTAATGTCTTGGAAAGACTTTTGGGCATCTATTATTCATTCCACTTTAGCATTTTAATTGAGAATTACATTTAGAGGTCTAAAAAATTATGCAAAGATTGATATAAAATTTCTTACAAAGTTTATCTTCCTAGAGAAATATTTGAGTTCTTTCTTGCTATTTGGGAATGTAATTTTTGTTATCCCTTGAATTATATTAGGGTCTAGTGTAATTCCATCTTTTGTGATGATGTGACCCTAGATCTTGTGTTCTATGATTCCAAATATGCTCTTCTTGGGGTTCAGGGAAATGCCAAATATTCTACATCTTTCAAAGATTTGTTTTGGGTGACCCACGTGATTAGTCCTTGCTTTTGATAAAAATGTGAGGTCATCCATGTAAATAACTATAAATTTACCTATTATCCCATGGAAGACATGGTCCATATCTCATTGAAAGGTATAACCTATGTTAATTAGTCTGAATGGCATATTATTATACACATAAGTACCCCACTTCATGGTGAATGATGTATTCATTATGTATTCTAATTATACCAACACCTAATTATATCCTAAAAATCCATCCAAGAAGGACATCATTCCTAAACCACTCACTATCTAGATGACCTCATCCAAAGAAGGCAATGGATAATTGTCTTTCTCAAAAGCTTTATTTAATTTTATAAAATCAGCATAGAGCCTAATCTCCACACTCTTTTTTCTTACTAGAACTATTTCCACTTTTTTTTGAATAAGAGGATCTAGGATAGGATTTACCATTCTTTACTTTTTCCCTAATGGTTTATGGTCCACCATCAGTGGGATTGTGTGGGTGATGACCCTTGGGTTAAAAACCTTCATATCTTCATATGTCCATGAAATATCATCCTTGTACTGAGTGAGTATATCTTTCACCCTTTGTCTTTCCTCTAGAGTGTAGTTGAGACCAATGTTAACATAACACAAGTCATATTCATCTCCTAGACTCTCCCTTTTAAATTTAGACTCATTTAATTTTTTTCCATATGTTTTTGAGCTTGAGGATCCAAATAAAATGTCATTTCTAAGGAATCCATTCACAAAGGGAGGTAATTTTCCTTCATTTGAATGATTTTTACTTCCTCTAATTCCTCTGGTCATAGGTAACTAATTTCCTTATCATCAAGGATTTGAGATTTTAATTGCCTAGAGTTAGTAAAGAATTAGATGATCTATTGGTCATCATCAAAGACTTAGAAATTTTATACATTTTCTAGAATAGATGGATAAGGTACTAGCTCAATAGAGAATCTTTTTACCTTACATTCTTGTAGGGGTACCAAATTGCAAGCTGAAGTAGCTAGTGATTAAGTAGCTTGATTTTGTTCTCTAGGCATAACCACTATGTTTAAGGCCTCAAAAGAATCAATAAAATCCTAGGATCTATCTTTTTATCTCTTTAGATATGATATCTTACATTGGTATTTTTTCTTGACCTAATTGATTACTAGTTTTGAATCTCCATAAATTAGTAGTTGTTTGACATTATTTTATAGAGTAAAATGCAATCCCAAAATTAGTGCATCATATTCCAATCTATTATTGGTGTAATGGAAATTTAATATATATTTTTGCAAGTATATATTTACTTATGGGTCCACCAATTCAATGTCAATGCCTGATCCTTGCTTGGATCTTGCATGATCGAAGTGGAGAGTCCACAAATGGAAATATCCCTATACTTTTCATTCTTTAACCTCATGCTTTTTAGTAAATATATAGATCCCAAGATTAGGATATTTGTAACTTAATTATTCATTTTTTGTATTGTATTCAATAATTGGGTGTTTTATTCTTAGTTTTTTCAATTCAAATTTGTTTTGGGATACCTCTCCTTGGTAACCAAATGTGAGATAAGTTCATTATTACATAGACATTTAATGTTTTGGACTAGTATTTGCTAAGGAAGATTCTATATCCTTCAAGAATATCTACTACCCATATGTCAATTATCATTTATACTCATGGTTCAGATAATATTTAGATTTTTATATCATTCAAATATTCTATTAGAGGGATCATGGTCTTATCTAGTTATGAAACCATTCTCTTTGATGGGCTTGGAGTCAAACCCAAGTTTTATCAAATTGAATTAGGCATCACTATGGCTGAAGCTCTAAAATCAACTAAACAATTATGAATATTCTTTCTAAATGCTTGGATAGTTAATAATAAAGGTGGAACTTTTGGTTTGATTTTTTATATGGCATTGGTGTGAGTAGTCTTTGTCTTCTTTGTAGTTTCCTTACCTATAATAGACCTCCATAGGAAATTCTTTTGTTTAGTGATCTAGGCTAGTTCATGAAGAGTAATGTTATATTTAATCTTATTCATGTCTTCAATAATGTTATATCCTCCTTTTCCTTGCTCCTATTTATTTTTAAGATATTCATTCCCTTTTAGGGGAGGTGGATTATTTTCAACTCTTGGATTTAGTAGAATAACAGTGTTGTTAAAAAAAGTAGACATTTTAAAGGGTTAATTATTTAATATATTATAATTTCTATTTTGATATTGTTGGAAATCCCATACTTCATCATATTTATCCTTTGGTTCATTTTCATCTTCTTATGGGAATAAATTCTCACGCATTTCAAATACCATTGTGGTGTTCGAAGAGCTAGCTTCTAGGTGTAACTTAGGTGGATTATTCATCAAGTCTTACCATATCATATCCCTCTAGAATATCTCTAATGTTGTACAAAATTACACATATTCAATTTTACCTTGTTGTGATGTATTATGGACTCTACACTAATTAGGTAGAGTTGTTTCTACTATGTTGATCTCTGGTAACTTGTTGGGCTACTGCTCTATATTATTCACAATCCAATTTAAGGGTATATTATATCTTTAAAACCCAAAATTCTAGATATTATTCTATCCAATGGTGTTACCCATATTTTTATACATGCTTATAAATTCAATGATTAATTTTTGGACCATTATTTGGATGGAATCCAAATCTACTTTAGTAGAATTAGTTATTTATGAATTTTTAGTATTATAGCATATTGAATGCTGATTCTAATGGTGACCATTAATCTATACCTAATTTTTCATATAATCATAATTTTGATTAGGTATTTATTGAATTAGATGAGGTACTATATATAGTTCATTATGATTAAAATCAAGGACATTTTGATTAACATGAGGGATTAGATTTAGGGATAGAAAAATAGCATTGATGTTAGGAGTGTCTGGTATTTAAGGATTCAAATATATTTCAATTTTTATAGCCTCTTCATATGATAAATATAGAGTGGTGGTAGTAGCATCTCTTTAAAAGAACACTTCATTGATTATGTCTAGGGCATTTCTATGCATCTCCAACACCAATGTTCCATCTAGTCTATACTTTGGATTAAGCCAAGTGTACATATTAATTAACCTAGATTTGAAATTTTAAATTGGCTCATTAGGCTCCCTCTTCATGCTAGTAAAATATTGATACATCATTCTAGGGCTAGTAACTTATCTAAATTGGGCAAGAAATGTGCTCTAACATGCATTCTAGGAAGTGATCAATTTCTATTAGAGGTTGATGTACCAATAATAGGTAGCATCATATAATGTAAATGGGAAATGCCTACATGCAAAATCTTTATCAATAACATTTATTAATCTTAAAGTATACTTGAAATGCTTGATGTGTTCCTCTACATTTATTCCTCCTAAAGGGTAAAAATAAGGCAAATGTTTCTCTAATTTCTTAAGAAAATTGTACATGTCTCCTAAGATGGCAATGGTAGATCCAAATAACCAAGGTTGTTTTTGGGCATTAGGATGATTGATGGGATGGATATTTATTATTGGATATGGTGTTATATCCCTAGGTCTATTGAGAATAACTGATATAGATATATTCCTTTAATGTGTTGATAAAGGGAAAACCTAAATATTAGTTTGGGCCATAGACCCAATAACTCTCTTGGGTGTATCAAGTGCAACTCAATGTAATGGATAACCTCCAACAAGGGAAGGCACATAGGTGGTCCTCCTTGTAGCACCAACTTTTATCTATTGATGTGGGTCTTGTCCACATCCTAGAATTAAATGAGGTAACCTCTAACATTTTAGGAACTAAATGGAGGTAAAGTCCACTCTAGGGCACAAGTTATAGGTATGGGTTAAACAACCTTGTGTTGCAATACCAAATAAAGCATGCATGTTTTTAATCAAGTTTGATTGTAATGAAATGAATCATAATATATAAATAAAATATAAGTGATTGGGATGGATGGGTAGCACCTAATCTCAAGTGGGTAAGTCTCAATCAATCAAACTTCAAAAAAGAGGAAGGGTAGAGAAGAAAATAATGTTGTATAGTCTCAAGAGTTTACTTCCTAGGCTAGTTTCTATGTGGATAAGTGTTTTATAACTAATGTTTATTTTTTGTAGCTATTGCACACTTACAAGTAAATAGATTTAGGTAGTATGGAGGAATGGTATAGGAAACTTAATGGTTTTAATTGAAGGGTTTTTTATTTAAATTTGTTATGACACAAACATAATTGGGAGATTATAGCTTAACCCAAGAAGGTGTCTAAGGAAGTTGTTACACACATTTAAAAAACTATACCAAAAAGAAAACACTCTTGAACACTAAGAATATTATCATAGTTTTAACTAATTACTCAATACTAAATAAAATCCACTAACTTTTAATAGCTTTTGCACATCTAATATTAGCATACATCAATGAAAATAATCATAATTATCCATAGATTTTTTACACTTCAAATTAATATATCAACACAACCAAGAAAACAAAATGTTAATAACACATGAATAGAAGTAAATAACACCAATGTAGTTGCATGACAATCAAAATTGATTTATTCCTATATTGATAAAACTTACAACCCTTTACAATGTGTAGTTACATAAATATATTGACTTGGGGAAGGGACACCTCATCTTCCAAGTGCATGTGAACTCATAGTTACATTACACAATTAAAAATTTAGTTATAATTTTAGCATCAAAATTCCATGTATGCATGCTTATAGCTAATTACAACCACATCATGATTAGTTGGCCTATACAATGCAATGCAATGTGTGCATGCTTACATATTGTTAATGAAACTTTACATTTATGTGATAAGTGTAAGTAAAATATAAGCACAAATATAAGTATTTTATTCATGTGTGCTTACAAAATTATCCTTCAAATTAAGGTTGACTAGGTGTTTGTATGGCACTGAAGGTTATTAAAGGTGTTGAAGTTGTGGCTTGTGTTGAAATAGAAGTTGAATTAGTATCTTTTTTATTTGATTATAAAAATTTATAGTGTTTGTATCCAATGTCATATTGGTACTTGATAATGCCCATATTAAGAAACAAAGGTCTATGCACCCTATTGACTTGTTCAAGGAGCTTGCATGCTTAGTCTTTGTGTTTCTAAATTTAGTCCTTAAGATTTCAATATTAGTGAAATTTTTCATGGTAAAATTAAGCTCATCCTCTATATATTCAAATTTATTTCCTTACATGTTCTATTTTAAGCTTGGTAAAGGCTTTTATAGGATCTAATTAAAATTGGATTTGTTGATAAGCCTACCTATGGAACCCTTAGCCTGTGAAAGCTTTAGCTCATCCAAAATCTATAAAACGAGAGTTTCATACTATACATACTTGGGAATTACTACCTCATATACATGGATCCACTCTCTATCTTGCTATGTCCTAATAACTACCAAATTGAGGGTATTGGTAGCCTCTAATAGTGCCATCAAATTTAGGTGGGTGTATGCCTTGTTGTATAAAGAATAATAAATTTCAATTTATTCTCATCTAATTTCAAATAATTATATAATTTACTAGTTTTTATTATATGAATTGTCAATTATTCCCTTATTTCACCAATAGATTCAAGGATATTATACAACTTAGATGTAGTATTATGTACATTTATCTCTATTTGTACTAGAACATGCATAGTTTGTTATTGTTCCCTTATTTATTCCAACTCTTTCTCTAGCTCTTTTCTTGTCATCTCAGTTCCTTCATGTATTTATAATATATCATCCTTGTGAGCTTTAAAATAGGATTTAAAATCCTCTATGTATAGGGACTTCCCCAATTTTATGTCCTTCCTTTTGGATAGTGTAAATACTTCTTGTCTCTCTTCCACTATGACCCCTCTCCTAGTCTCATCTCCTAGCATCCTCTTTCTTACCCTCTACACACTCCCTATGCATTTTTTAAATATAGAACTTATAGTGAGAAATTCTATGATTACAAGATTAGGCCTCTGAGAATATTTTGACTACATATTTACTACCCACTATGGGAGGATTAACTAAGCTAGATCCTTGGGTTGAGTGTCTTAAAATGTAGTCTCACCCAATTTTTCTCCTAATGTTTACTTTAAATTTTCTTATAGTATGGGATCAAGAAGTGAAGGCTAGATAATTTTAGACTAGTCCACTCCACCATATTAAGGTAGTGGGTGAACTATATCAACTAGCTTCTCATTATTAGCATTCTTTAATGTTATCACCATAATATAATGAGAAGAACTAGGGGGAGGCACAAGTAAACCCATATAATTAGATTAAAAATAGATCTAAGGACTTGATACTACTCCCTTGGCCTTCTTTGTTGCCTTTTTATTTATCTTTTTATGGGATGGGATAGTAGTGTAAGGAATAATAGTATGAAAATTAGGGATGAATTTAGAATATACAATTAGGGTTAGACTAACTAGGGGAGTAAGAATAGTAAGGGTAGAGGAAATATCCTCCACATTTGGAACAAGAAAGGTTAGTTGGGAATTTAGTTGTGTGGGAGTAGCCTACACGTTTGGCACCAAGAGGGGAGGACCACCAAGACTAAGTGAAACAAAATCAAATGTACTAAAAATAAAAGGAGAGATATGAGACACAATAGGAGAAGTGGAAACTAAAGTGGTTGCTTACTCACTTGATGGATATTTATACAATGATGCTTTCCCATTTTTGTCATATAATCTCAATATTTTATCTCTCTTAATTTCTTGCCCTCATTAGATTCACCTCCAATTACCTCTTGTGTGGTTTCCTCTATTAAAGGTGCTTTAATGGATGGGTTCTGTGAAGGGGGTTGAGCCTTCAACCTTCTCATGTAGTAAATAGTTATCTTTTAAACTATAAAAGGTGCTTCTTGTGTGGTTGAGGTTGATGTAACCATAACAAAAACCTTTGTGACTGATGCAACATCTATTTGGGCCTGGCCCTTAGAATATAAAGAGTCAAGATAAATAGGTTCATCTTATGCTCCTCTAATTAAGGTATCAGGCACCCCTAGATCCCTTTTTACTACTTTAAATGTCATAGGGGGTGTTTTTGAGGGTTTCCATTGATACTTTTATGGTTGATAAGGACAATTAACCCAAAATTATAATGAATCCCATCCTCTAGCTGGTGAGAGTCTAGTGTGTGCATCCACTATAGAAATAGAAGGTTGTCCTTAAATAATTTTCAAGAGGTCTTCTTTTAAATTGATGGATTATCCCTTTTCCTTGACTTGGTCATCAATAATAATAAATCATGGTCATAGGACTCATGTTGATAAACAATGCCAAGTCCCTTGATGTGTTTCATACCTAACCATATGGATCCCAATCCTTGTGTGGTAATGTAGCTAATGAATAATACTCTCTATACCTACCTACTTCATAAAAGTGCTTATGGTTTACATATAAAATCATCCCAATCATGAGGTGGGAGCCATGAAATTAAATATTCTTGATCTTGTGCATTTATTCATAATACCCCACCATAATTGGTAGGAAATTTATTTCTCTACCATTTTATCTAGAACATACTTGGGGAGGCATAGAGGTGCTACCTTGTGCCTTATGACGATGATGACAATGTAATATAGGTACAACCAATATTATTTCCTAACAAATAGTGTATCTTCAACACTATTGGATATCCTAGATAGGGGGACTTATAGATAGCCATCTATACCTAGGAGTAGACATTTTTTTAATGCATACAATGTTTCGAGTGTATGTGCATAAAAGAATAAGAACCACATATATGATTCCTGATATAATCTATAGCTAGGATCTAGAGTGACCTAATATGAACATAGAATATGCCTAGGATAGCATTGAGGAGGTAGAACATCATGTAGAAATGACCTCCTAGAGGCCTCTTATCCTTGTGTAATATTTGATCTCATAGCTCGCACTGATTACTTCTCCCAAAGAAAATGTCAACTTTGAGTTCATTAGTAAGTCAAATAATGAAACCCACTCATGGTGGAGGAATTAAATGATTGAATATCAAAATAACCTATTCAAGAGGGCCATCTTAATTTATATTCCTATCCTAAATTTGGTCATTGGTCATGGTTACTTATATTTCAAGTTGATAGTCTCCCTAGGGAGCATCCAGCTATTGAGTGTCTTCTCAATTAAATTTTCCTTCTTCCATGCTACTACCCTATGAAAATCATAAGTGTAATATACAATAGGGATGGAGAGGTAACTTTGAAAAACATCACCTAAGATGAATGCAATGACTACTTTATGCTCCAAATGGTGTAAGAACACTCTAATTATCTTCCTAATGAAGAATACGTATAGTATGATATTAATTCATGCCATGAACTCTATATTTATTAATTAAAAGTGAATACCTTAAAATTTTAAATGGGAGGAGCTATGCATCCAATTTTCATTGAGTTGGAGTTAAGGTTTCTTCATGAGTATGTGTGTCAACCTGGTGTATAACCTCCTACAGTGATAAATAGTTGTTATAATTAATGTTGAATACTACAGGCTTGAAGAAAGTATCCTTGTATCCAATCAAATATTTGATAGAAAACCTTGATAGGGGGAGAGTTCCTCATAATTATTTGGATGAGAATGCTATTTCTATTTTACTATGTTGATATTGGTCTATTTTTTAGGTTAATAACTTGTCTCTCTTAAGTATACTATTAGGCTAAAAAAATTGGTAGCTAGGTCTTGATCATAGGGGAATAATTAATTTATAGAGTTAGATTTAGATTAATGGGCACATCATAATTTTTAATGATTTGATATAGATTTATCATTCATTCTTAGTTCATGCACCATTAATGTCCAACATCTATAACTTTTATTTGTTTGTTCATTTCTAACTTTGTCACTTCATTTAGAGGGTATGCCATGTAGTCATTGTTGATGCTTATTATGAGTGCCACATCATTTCATTTTTCCAAGTTTAATATCATCACTTATTTTTATTTGGTTTACTATGCCATAGGGCTTTCAATATTTAGGAATTAGGATATAATAGTGTTTTTGAGGAAGACGAGTCTCATGAATGAAATTTTTGAATGCTTTTACTAAAGACCAAAATTAGTCAAAGAAAATCCCAAAATTATTTCATCAAATAAATTGATAAGCCAAACACTTCTTTTAAAGATCAAAATGAGTTAGAGAAAATCCTAAAAAAAATTTGCCAAACAAAACTGTTGAAGACCTAGATGAGCAAGAGAAACTTGTCAAACAAATGATCTACATAATTTTACCAAAGACTAAAATGTCAAATTTTCCTAAAAAAGGTTATTTCCCAAAAAAAATTTGAAGACCTAGATAATATGAAGTGTAAAAATTTCAAAAATTTGGTTTTCAAAGAGCATTCTTGAAGAGTAAATAGTGAATTCTTTGATATAGGGTAAAAAAAAGTTTTATAAGTCTTATAAAGAGGAACTCTGAATAAATGTCCCAAACAACAAACCTAAAAATTTAATTCATGTGGATGTCTATATAAATTATAAATGTTGAAAACTATCAAAGGTAGGATTTTGAACAAAAGTTCTAAAGACCAAATACTACTAAGCACAGTTCCAAATGAGTTCACTGAATAATTTTAGTAAACAATTTTGTCTAACAAAAATGAGTCAATACATAATATATACATAAATTATGAATAAAATTAGTAGATGAGTCCAAAATAAAATCATGTTCATAGGTCTACCAAATAGCAAAGTTAGTGCAATACATAAAGCTTTTCCCTTTATAATATTTTTAAGATAGAGCTAGACCATGTTCCAAAAGATAGTGGGTCCCTATTCTAAAAAATGGAATGGGGGGTATGTTGGATACAACATGATGTTTACCATTTGATATAGGATTAACCCTATTAGTTTTGATAGATAACTACCTAGCTGTAAAATTCTCTTGTTTAAATAGATGTTCATATAGAATTTTAGAAACTATAATTATCTAATTAGAATGAATGTATTTAACACACCCATGCACTGTAGAAGGTACTTATCAAAGTGTATATATCTAAGGTCATCCAAATAACATATTAAAAATTCCTATGTAGGGAATAATGGAAAATTTAGTGACCACATGTGTTGGGCCAACCTATAAAGGTAAGTCAATCTCAACAAGAATTTTCTCTGAGATCCTATCAAATACTCTAACTTATATGGGTGAATGATGTAAATCATGATTTGTATAACCCAAATGTGTAAGTAATGTCATGGTACATACATTTTATATTGAACAATTATCAATCATAAAACTATGTATAGTATGGTGATTAAGGTATGCTCAAATTAATAAGGAATGGATAGCTGAGTCATCATCCCTAATATCATTATCATCAAAAGTAATAGAGTGTCTCTAACGTGTATGTCATGTATAATTAATGATAATCCCATCCAATGGGTGTTCATAATTTGGAGGAGGATGTGTATTATATGACATTTTCACCTTTGGATCCTTATTAGAATAGTCTTACAATGGATTGTTAAATATTTTCTATTTGTGGTGATCACTAGGTTGTGAACCTGATTCCTTTGAAGTATCATCAAATGTAATCTTCTAGTCATCAAAGAGGTATTTTATTTTATGATTCAAGGTAGAACATATGTTTTTATCATGTCTAGGGATTTGTTGATAATCATAATTAACATTCACATCATACCCTTTAGGTCAAATTATACTCATATCAACCTCTATAGGATGAGGAGGAGATATGAGGTTACAATCTATAAGTTATAGGAGTAATGAATCAATAGACTCAAGTAAGAATGTAAATTATCTTTATGGTACATTAGATAAGAAAAGTCAATTAGGATATTATGATACCACATGAACCATGGTAGTTGTTTATTTTTTAGTTTTATGAGGTTTTATCTTGTAACTTGGTTTGATAGCAAACGTGGTATTGATTTAATTATTTTGGGAATAATGGAGTTTTATTCCTATTTTAATTAAGGGTCTAGATTAATAAATTAGTAAATAATATTTAAATAAATATAGTCCTGATTTGTATAATATATCTATCTTTTTTACCTTTCTAACAATAGTAATAAATAGGGAGAAATAATGACTTAACTAGAAATAGGCTAAAATGATTGAGACAGGGTCTGAAACTAGTTGTGAAGGATTAGGATAGTGTCACAAATCAAGATTTGGATTTCATTTAGTGGAAGGATAGGAGAACCAAAAATAGGACACTTTAGGGTCCACATTGTTGTCCACTTTGTTGTTATTGTGAAAACTATTCATAAAGATGTGAGATTTTTGGGTTCTTTTTACAGTTCCTATGTAAGCTTGACTATGAAATCTTGAGTATTGAATGTCAATGGAGTTCACTGTAGAGATGTTTTAATATTCAAACCCTAACCATACATCATGCTTGATTTATGATATTTAAATCACTTGAAAATAGGGGGGTTAGTGTGTTTAAAATTCACTAAACATGTGATCCATACCCCTTGTGTGGGCACATTGCCTACATAGTAATACTTTGAAGAGGGTTTAAGCCATACATAATTCTCCCACCTAATGTGCTTTATGCAATAGTGTGATGTAGATTAAATAATTATATATTGAGAGTGATTAAGGTGGATAGGGATTGGTATGAGAGTTTAAATGTGTTTGAAATTATGTCAGGTGACTGTATGTAGAGAATAGGGAGGTTTGATTTAGTAGTTTGCTTATATTCTTGCTTGCTTTATAGGATTTGTCAACTCTATTTGTAAATGAACTTTGAATGGGATTTTATAGGGAACAATTGGTCATGGATCAAATGTTTTCATGATAAGCCAACATAATGAAGGATAGGAATCAGATGAAAATGACCATTTGGGCTCAAAGTGCAAATGGATATAAGAACCAAAAATGGGACATCTTAGGATCTAGGGTTATAGTCTAAGTATGGTACTCATGTCCTATGGGCTTGGGACTTGGGGGGATAGGATTGGCTAAGGAAATAGAGTTTGATTGAGGTGGAATGATTATTTATAAGGCTAAAAATGATTGGCAAAGAATGAAAAGGTGTCTAAAAGGGTTATAAGAGCATGCAAGAAGGACCTATGGATAGGGTGTCACAAGCCACACTCAAACTAACAATTTGGAATTTTTACATGACTATATTTACCACCCCCCCCTTTATTTTAGTGATGAAACAAAGTGAAATAGTAGGATAAAGGAAAAATTGATAGTGTACCTAAACTTACCTGCAAGGGTAAAGTCCATGAAGATGTGTGATGTTGAGTGTGCATAGAGATAGCACATCATGAAGCATGAATCTAAAAAATAAAAAAAGAGTAGATCATTTATTACTAGACATGCTATGTCTAAAATAATAAGTACAAAAACTAGGTAAAAAGAGAAAGGAAGAGAAAGGAACAAATACACCTCATCGAGTATGTGAACCAATACAAAACCTATTGTGATATTGATTGATGTTATATAATACTAAGCGATGTTAAGCATGTGATATACCAAAAGTAATATCATGAATAGAGATAAGTGCTCAAGTCCTTAAGGGTATATCAAGAATATAAATTTTGGCCCTTTGGCTCCATCATCACCCACTAAGTAAATCTATATGGTCATGCATGTGTTAATCAATGTTTGGATTATGTGTCTAATCCCTCTGAGTAGGTGGTTCAAGAATACGAAGGATACCTAGTCCTTTGGCTCCATCATTTCCAACTAAGTGAAGCTATGTGGTCATGCATGTGCTAATAAGTGTTTGTACTATGTGTCCAATCCTTCAAAGTAGGTGGCTTAAGAATACAAAGGCTAGCTAGTCCTTTGGCTCCATTGTTTCCCACTAATTAAAGCTATGAAATGATATTAGTATGAATGTGTGTCATATGATATGGCTCATAAATCCCATGAATGCTCTACAATATGATAATGTGACATGGGAAACTGAATGTATATTGAAAACTAGGCCAATCTTGGTCACTTTGAAAGGTGGAGATTAGGCTTGTATAAATGCCACTCTAAAACTAGGAACTAGGATTATATGGAAGCCACTTGGTAATGATTCCAAACACCTAAATATGGAATAAGGCATGTAACCACTAATAATACCTAGGTAATGAAATGAACTAGAAAGAAGAGAAGGCAAATGTGCCATGCACATTACCCCAAACTAGTGATGTTTGTAACATGGATTCTGATCTATAAGTTATTCTAACTGCCCAATCTGAAATTGGAAGTGAGAGCCATCATGCCATGTATGATGTCCCCTATATCTATATTATTTAAGAAAAACTATACTAAAATTTCCTAATCTAAACTAAACTATAGCTGACAAAATTGTAACTAAACTTACCTTTTTATATATGTCCATAAAATCTAGGTTTTTTGCTATTTAGATAGGAATGACAAAAATAGGACACTTTGATAGTCAAATTTTGATGCTCTTATCCTTTTATATTTTTTATTACTATTCTATATTCATCACTATGTTTTTGGTATGTTCTACCTAGTTTGGGTTTTGATTATTGTTCTGGGTGTTCTTAAAACTATTTTTTTTATCGGTACAAAGCTTTGATCTCTATGACAAAACCCTTGATTATTTCCCCCTATTTTGAGGGTAGGAATGAAGAACTTTGAATGAATACCCTCAAAATAAAATTCCCTACAAGTGTATTATGCTATGAAATATATGATATAATAATGATAATAAAAAAGATGTCTCAAGATATAGCATATTTTGTATTGGAGATTGTTAGATCAATAGGGTTATGCCTATATAAATGTAACAATGTAATAACATGTGTAGTATACTGAAATGAAAGTGAAAATATAGTTGGTTGTTAGTTATCAAGGAGGGATGGAGCATGATGTTCATCATGACATCCACAAAAGCAAGATAATGCATGATGTAGATCATGACATTGTAAACAACAAAGAAGAAAACAAGCAAACAAGAATGTAAGGCAAGAAACAAAAAGCATACAAAAGAGGCCAAGGGGCCAAGAAAACAAGGGGCATGGGTACATGTCACTCAAACTAGGAAAGAAAGCATACAAGCCATGTTCAAATTCCCACATACACATACAATTGAAAACAAATAAGGTTAGCATGAGGGCCAAAAACACATAAAAGATTAAAAGCAAAGGAAATTGGCAAATTTCCTAAGGCACACATGAGAATAGAAGAAAAGGACATTAGAAAATGTCCTAATTTACACACAAGAGATAAAATAAGAATTGATAAGTGTAATCACATCTAGCTACACAAAGCATGAAAGGAAAGCATGTAAATTCTATAAATACAATCTCATATAACTAATTAAATGAAGAAGTGAAAGTATGTAAGACATGTAGTACAAGACTAGGTAGATGCTAAGAAATACGTAAGTTTTATATACTAGTGAGTGGTGATAGAGGAATCTATTTTAAACCAATAAATAATGTCTACCAACATGATAACTAGAGTGTGTGGTGTAGGAATGACATAACCTAGATGGTGTAGTCATGTAGAAGATGCCCTTAGTGGATAGATATGTCAATGTATGTCTTGAATGTAGAAGTAGGATTCCCCCTCAATGGGTAGAGTGAAGCAATCAAGGATTTGGATGTCACTGCACACACTCAAAGAAGATCAAGTGAAGCATGGTAATGTAGATAAATTGATAAACAATAACATAAAACAAAATGTAAGCCTAACATGGTAGTATAAATGAAAAGCATGGATAATTCATACAATTGAGATGTTTTTGGTATTTTTAGTTAACTCAATATTTTTTTATTGTGAAATTTTGTATTATTTTTATATTTTTGAAATTTTATATTGTTTTTGTATTTTTGAAATAAGCTATGTATAAGCAATCATAAGTAAATTATATACAATAAATTGAAAAGAATCTATGTACAAGAAAGATTAAGAAATGATACTAATCAATGAGTCTCATAAGAGACTCCCTATCATGGTTTCCTATATCAAGGAGAGGGATCGTGCATGATCATGAAGCATAATGGAAGGGTTGAGACTATGAATTTGAAAGTTGTGTATGTTATAAATGCTCTAAAATATTTGTAATGGAAATTGACTATGGGGTCCCCCTATAACTTTGAGAATTAGATGTAATTATAGGTCTCTTAGGGACCATTTGGTAGTAGAAGAAACTCTTTAAAAGTTTACTCTATGTGTAGAGGCATGAGACCTCAATGATACTACTTTAGGTGTGAACATTATAGCTAGGAATTGTCTAGAGTCATGAAACTATGGTTTCTCTAAATTAGGCCTCTATGGAAGTGTATAAAATCTTTGTGATGGTGTAGGAGGCCTCTACTATGTTTAAATCTAAACTATAGGAAGAACTATAACTGGTGGAGGAGCTGAAACTGATAGAGGAGTTGAAAATAGTGGAGGAGCTAAAACTAGTGACTGTAAAGTAGGAGATATATCTGAAGTGGGGAGTGGTAACTCATATGAAACTCTACTAATTGTAACAATATAATTAGTTTGAATTAATTTCATACATATATGAACTTTATAAGGTACTATAATTTTTTTATAAATCCATGGTTGACTAAGTAACATATCAAAGACTCTTGCACTGGGAATAATAGTAACTGGTATGGCCACATGTGTTGGACTAGCCTGTAGGGGAAGTATAATATCACCCAATGAACTATGTATGTGCCCACTGAATCCATTAATAATTATATTCATCAAGGTAATATCTTTCTTTGAATATCCCAAATACTATAGTAATGTCATAGTGCACATGTTTATGTTGGATCCATTATCTATGAGAACACTATGAATGGGATGATGATTAATGTAAGCTCTAATAAAGAGTGCATGTTAAAATAAATCATCCTCAACTACCTCTTACTATGAAAATGAGATCAAAGGATGTGAGTCCATTGAAGTTACATGATATGTAGATGGTGGAGGATGTGTATGATATGCATGGTGAACATTTGATGTGTCCCCTATCTCTTGTTTAAAATGTTTTGGGAAAGGATCTAATTTTTTTTAGATCCTTGTCCTATGTTTGCTTTGCATGAGGAGGCTCAATTACAGTGCCAAGATCAATAAGACTACCATCTATCAAGTCTTATATCTTGTGTTTCAAATTGATGCATCTATTTATTGTGTGGCCTAGTGCCCTATGAAAATTTCAAAATGCATTATGATAATATCTATATGGAAGAGGTTTTTATCAATTTCCTAAATATGAGGGAGAGACATGATATTACATTCCAATAGCTATTGTAAGACTCTGGTTGGATATATTGGTAGATTGGTAAAGGCTCGTCAAGGAGGTGATGATAAAACCACTTGCTAAGGGGGTTCTAAAGCCACATTAATTATAGGTTGATTTCAAATTTTGTTATCTTTAACCTTTACTTTGTATGGGACTTTACTATTACTCTTGTTTGTTATTTTTGATGTGCTTATGTACTTGAGTTTGCTCATTGAAATTAATTTGACTTCCCTTTATTTTAGTGTATGACATAACTCGATGAAGGAAAAGAACCTTTTGAACATTATTGACTCATGTAAAGCTGGCAGAAGACTCTATTTGAAGATATCTTATAATTCTTGATTAGCCATGGGGCTAGTCATTTTAGCCAAGATAGTCTTATATCGAAGAACATAATCTGTGAGATGCTCATTTGACCTTTGTTTTTGGTGTGCAACTTAGGTATAAGACACCTTGTCACCTATGTTAATGATGAAATGAGATAAGAACATGTCATCTAAAGGATTGAATGTATTGACTGACTGATTTGGTATACTATAAAACCATTGTAGAGCATAATATTTTAAACTCTATAGAAATAACTTGGTTGATAACTAACCATTTGGCACATAGTCCAAGCATGCTACATGAAAATATTTTAAATGTGTCTCTAGATCAGCCTTACAATCATATAGAGTGAGCTTGGGTTGAACAAAACTTGATGGGAAGGGTGTAGAAGTAATATGACATGCCAATGTGTATGAAGTAGAGCATAAGAATCCAAATCTTGTGTTGGTCTAAAGGCACCTTGCTCAAGATGTAGCACCTTGGATTGAAGATGTATTATCTCTTACACAAACACAACCACATTAGGAGATAAATATGTTTTATCCATAACTGGTGGTGCCTCATAGGAAGGTTGGGCTGCTATAAGGGGTTATTGAGACATAGTTACCCCCATAGTGTCATTTGTAACTGGTTGTTCTATGGTTTGATAGGATTGACCATTATTTGATTTTTATTGTTTTTATTTTAGTATTTTAAGAATATCATCTTACATAATAGAATGTTTAGTTAAAATTTCTTAGATTTCTCTCTTATCAGTTTTGTCAAAACTGGTATATTGGGCCATTGTTAAAGTAGGAAAACAAATAAAAAATGGATTGAATTTTTTGTAATAAGTTAGAATAATAAAAATGCAATGGAAGGAAAATACTAAATAAAAGAAATGTAAAATCCTAAAAATATCAAACTAGAATATGCATAAAAAGGATACGAAGCTCACAAACATGTAAGATGATCCCTCAAAAGCATGGGACCTAAAATATGTAACTAGGGTTTTAAAGAAATAGATTTTAAAAATTGATGTGGTAAATTTTAAAAATTAAATGAGAAATTATGATTTAAATATGCATAAAAAACAAAAAAATACTAGAAAAAATACCAAGACCTAGTTTAAGCAACTAGGGTTTTAAAAGAAAAAAATAAATTACTATGGTAAATTTTAAAAATTAAATGTGAAATTATAATTTTTATATGCAATAAAAATAAAATAAAAAATTTATAAAATAAGCAAGGAATTTTCCCTAGGGTTTCTAGGGTTTTTGTGTGCAAACAAAGTATGTCAGGTTCACCAAATGATTTAACTATTTTGGGAATAATGGAGTTTTATTCTTATTTTAGTGAAGGGTTTGGATTAATAAATTATTAAATAATAATGAAATAATTATATTCCTAATTTATATAATTTATCTATCTTTTTTTACCTTTCTAAAAATAGTAATAAATAAGGAGAAATAATGACTTAGATGGAAATAGGCTAAAATGGCTAAGATAGTGTCTAAAACTAGTTGTACAGGATTAGGATAGTGTCAAAAATCAAGATATAGCTTTCATTTAGTGAAAGGATAAGAGCATAAAAAATATGACACTTTAGGGTTTGATACTATTGTCCACTCTTGAAACTATTATCCAAACTAGTCACAGAGATCTAAGCTTTCTGGATTATTTTCACTATTCCTATATAAGCTTATATATGAAATCTTAAGTGTTGAATGTCGATAAAACTCATTATAGAGATATTTTAATCTTCAAACCCTAACCCTCCATCATGCTTGATAAACAAGATTTAAATCACTTGAAAAGAGGGGGTTAGTGTGTGTCAAATGCACTGAACATGTGATCCACACCCCTTATGTGGGAACACTACCTAGATACCAATACTCCAAAGAGGGATCAAGCCATATGTAGTTCTCCCACCTAATGTTCTTTGTGTAATAATGTGATGCAAATGCAATACTATCAAATTGAGAGTGTTTGAGATGGATAGGGACTAGTATGAGAGTTTTAATGTGTTTTTAATTGTGTCAGATGATATATAGAGAATAGGGAGGTTTGCTTTATTATTTTTCTTGTATTCTTGCATGATTCATAACATTCATCACATCCCTTTGTAAATGAACTTTGGATGAGCTTATATAGGAAACAATTGTCATGGGTCAAATGTATTCACTCTAGGCTGACATAATGAAGGATATGAATTAGATGAAAATGACCATTCGGGCTCAAAGTGAAAATGGGCAAGAGAGAAAAAAATGGGACAACCTATGGTATAGTGGTGTAGTCTAGGTATGGTGTTCTTATATTATAGGCTCAAGACCTAGGTGGATAGGATTGGACTAGAAAATAGAGTTTGGTTGAGGTTGAATGACCATTTTGAAGGCTATGAATGACTAGAAAAGAGAAAGGGTGTATATAAGGGTCACAAGAGAATTTAAGAAAGACCTATGGATAGGGTGTCACAGGCCACACTCAAACTACCAATTTGGACATTTTATATGACTATAGGTACTAGATGTAGATGTAGTTAATGTGTTTTTTATATACTCAAGTTTGTTCAATGAGATAAGTTTCATTTCATGATCATGAACAATATGGCATAAGTCATCAAAATATTTAGTTTTTTTAAAGAAAATGGAATCATCTAATGAATCAATAAAACTTTTCTTGAAAATGTCCTAAAGCTCTTTTTCTACCATAGTATTGATCATTTTAGCTAATATTGTCTTATATCATAAGACATATTCATTAATTTGGTCAATTAGTTCCTTGTTTAATTTTTTCAATTTGAGCATAGGAAACCATTTTGGTGATATTGATAGATAAGTGTGCCAAAAATTGGTCTAAAATAGGTTTGAATGTGTTTTTTGATTGGTTTGATAAATTATATAACCACCTTAAATCATAGTATTTTAAGCTCCTTAAAAATAATTTGGTTAAAATTTTATCATTGGAGGCATAATCAAGGCATACCACATAAAAATATTGAATATGTTATTCAAGATCACCCTTGCCATCATAAAATGTGTATTTAGGTGAAACAAAACTAGTTATCAAGGATTACATATATATCTATGGTAAAATAGGAGTATGCAACACCTCTTGTGAATCAATAACATAAGGTGATTTCATATAGTTTTATTTAGTATTTGTAACCTTGGTTTGAAAAAGTTTTATTATTTGGGAAAAATCTTTCACCTCTTGGTCATTAAGGTTGGATATTTGAGATGTTTCCAAAGGAAGTGTACCCATAGTTTGGGTAGATATATGCAATAAAATTGGCAATTGGATTGAATTATGAATGTTTCCCATCTAAGATATGGAAATAGTATTTTTATGAAATAAATTTTAGAATACATATCTTATTCAACCATTATAAGTATGAAGTGGTGATGTGCTCAAGGGGAGGGTGTTGGTATATGGGGATGACCCATAGCTATAATAACATGATCTATAAATGAACCTACTTGTGCATATATGATTTTTGATTTTTTAGTTTCTAATATGGTTTTGGATTTCATCAAAATATTCATGATTTTGATGAATATGGTCATGAAATAATGCAAATGTTTGCACTTGATCATGATCACTTTTATCAATGTTCATCGATTTCATTACACTCATGGTTTTCATTCTAAATATTTATATAATCATGGACCATATTATTAAGTCATTAATTAGTTTGAGACATCTTAGATTTTAGGATAGGAATATCAATGTGTTCAATATGCACTCCTCCCAATCTATGGCTACACCTAAGTTGCATGCAAAATAATATAAGGTAGAAATTAAAAAGTATATTAATCTAAAAAACCTAGGAATTAGAAAAAAAATGCATTAATATAGATCAATTTCACTAAATGTTTAACCCTAAAATATATATAGATTAATCTAGGGCTAAATGGGCAGAGATAGCCTAGTGCACAATGATGGTAGGTTATATCTAAAGTAGACCATTTTATTTTCAAACTTATATATATATATATATATATATATTGAATTTATTATGATGAGATATGATAAAATATAATCTAAAGATATGTTATATGTTACAATGATAATGAAAATAAGATACTTAGTTGGTTATGATGCTAATACATATCTAGATAAAGAATAAGAAGGAATCATACTAGAAGTGGATTCTGTATTAGTTGTTAGATTCTAGATTAAGTACTTATGTGACCTAAAAATCTTGCATCGATCTTATATAGTTGCATCAATGCTTATTTATAACCTAGATACAGGTGTGTTATAGAGAATACTTATTATATATAGATGCAACCACTTGGAATATTTTTTGTTATATGTTACCTTCAATCTAGTTTACTTATATATGAATCATGGTTTGTCACTCAACAAATAATAAAATAATTTTTCTTAATATTCATAGTAGCTATGGAAAAAATGGGTTAGTGGGAACATATTTTTTAGCTATCCTAGTGATGATAATCTCACACTTTTCAAACACTATCCTAGGATAATTTGATTCATATTTTTTTTATTTACTTACATTCACCCTTAAAGAACAATTGTTACTTCATTAATCCTATCCTGATGATAGTTAATCCATCACTCACTTTATACACTTTATTTATCTTCTATCATGTACATTCTACCATTATTTTATATATGACCAATTCTTGATTACTGAAACCTTAATGGGTTTCCTCTTTAATATTTTATCCAATTCATTAATTTTCAATAGGTCTCCTTTATAAGTTTTAATCAAGAATAATTTTGTTTTATTGAACACTCCCCCTCTTTGTACCAACTTCTTTACCTAATGAAGGAACTTTTAATCACTCTTTCTATATATCTACAACTTGATAGGATTTAACATTAAATCTTAAATTTAAACACTAAATAATATTATACAATCTATATAAAGCTTTAGGTAATGATATTAGACCTATTTAGGTCTTATTACAAGCTCAAAAACATCTACTATATCATTAATTCTCTTAAGGACTCAATTTGTCCCATATTCTATCCTAATGTGTGTGTGTGTGTGTGTGTGTGTGTGTGTGTGTGTGTGTGTGTGTGTGTGTGTGTGTGTGTGTGTGTGTGTGTGTGTGTGTGTGTGTGTGTGTGTGTGTGTGTGTGTGTGTGTGTGTGTGTGTATGTGTAATATACCATAGATATCATTTAGAAGTAACAATTATGCTAGAAGATAACAAACATAAATATTTCTCAAAAGTATGTCATGTATAGAATAAATAGATAAACGTAATACATTTAATTATTCTATTATATATATTTATATCTCTTTTTAACTATCTCTCTCTCAAATCTTCCACATGCATACATAACTTTATTAGACATCCATGTGGATATTCATCCACTGGGTCACCACCTAGGCACCATATCAATAAGAGTGTTAAAAATACAACATAACAAGTATTAATTATAACAATCTAAAAATAATGAGATGACAAAGGAGATATGAATCTAACTCTATTGGGTAGATTATTTAGATTCTAAGACTAGAATATTATTTTAGAACTAAAAGTGCAAGTCTATGTGAAATTTGGATGTATCATTGTGAAAGGATAAAATCAACTATGAATTAAGTAGATTTGGTAGACCACTAAATCAATACTACATGTAACTATTGAATCTATTTTGAGCCATTGAATCTCTATCCTACTGCTATTCAAGTTCTATATTTTTTTTTGTACGTACACTATCTAATTTTATACACTGTTGTGTGATTATAATGTATAATTTATTTTTTCTTCTTCTCTATCCCTGACCTAACACTTTAAAATGGTAGCAAGATAAGTGTGTGAAAATTTAAATGATTCTAATGACATATCAAAGAGTTGTAGATACATATATCACATGATTAGAATTATATTAAATGTATTTATTTTGTGCATGTGAGTGGAATTTTGAGTGAAATATTTGTCTCCTATCCCTAGTTATATTTAATGAAAACTACATGAAAATTCACTTAAACCCTTTTTTGGTATAAGTGGATGATGTCATAAGGTTTTAAATAAGGTTTAATTATCAATATGTTTGTCATGGAATAATTTTAGCAATAAATTTGATCAATGAAGATACTAACTTGAATTATGAAGAAGGTTTTATCAACCCTTGAATGATAATTGACACTTGGTAAAATGACTAGAAATGATTTTTGTATAATTATTTGTAGGAAAATTCACACACAATGGATGACCATGGAAGAATGAAATAATATAAATTAAAGGTGTAGGAAATTAGGTCAAAGAAAAAAACCCCACAAAACATAAAGGATAAATTCAATAGATCATTGAATCTATAGAGACAAAATAAGCAATTCAACTATAACCATTAAAAATGTACCTAGAGAAATAAATGCCCCAAATGAGGTAAATCAACTTAGATAATAAATAAATAAGGATAAAATATGAAAATAGATGAATGTTAAATACATATAGAGGCCTCAAAGACCTGAGAGAGTCTAGTGTGGGGTAAGAAATGTCCAAAATATCTAAATATACAAAACTGGACCAAATGTGACATAATGAGGAAAAGGCATAATACAAAATGGTGTTGTACCAAAATTAGTTGGCTAAATAATGCCCTTTATTTAATGTGTATATGTGACATGAATGCATGTATGCATCAAATTAACATAATAATAAATTAAAGTGTGTACTTTGATTTACATAGACAATAATGAATGATTTGAATGGTGCTTGAAAATAACTCCACCTAGATGAGATGTAGTTTCTTTTTAAAAAAAAATACTTGAAAGGAATGGGTAAATTCAAACAACTATTAAATGTCATATCATATCATAATGAATAAAAAATTGAAATAAAAATTGAAAATAAAGGCATAATAATGATAATGAATAAACCTATTTGTATTTGAACCACATTCCTTAACAAAATATCATCTTATAATGTTTGTTCTAATTAGATATTTCAGAGTAAGTTATGACAATTTTTTTATGCTTATTGATCAAAGAAACATATAAATTCCATCTAAACATATTTTGTGCCTCCATTTCAATATTTTTTTCTCAAATTGCTCTATATTTTGCTCAATTTCATTCAATATTTTTCAATAATGAAAATCTTTTGCTCAATCTTGAAAAATATTGAAAATATCTAGATATATTCACCCATTTAAGGTGAGGGATTATAAAATCTTATTTGACAATCAATCATCTCAAAATAAAGAGTAAAATTCATAATGTGTCATAAAATAATATAGCCATATTATGGTAAAATATTTATTTATTTATTAAAATCACATGTATTAATCATTAAAATTATTTTCATTTATTGCTTACTAGTTAAATTCAACCTCATGTGAGGATGAGATATACAAGGTAAAATAATATGCTCAAATTTAAGTTCCATATATTTTAGATATATATACTAATAATATCAAAGAGATAGGTAAGGGTACAATTCCTCCAAATGGAAAGTCCAGATAGGGAAAACTAACATTCCCCTAATTTTATAATTATGCACCTAAGAGGTCTAGATAAATAAGTGAAGCACACAAAATACTAGTATACCACATTAGATTCATGGTAACATAAACACAAATAAAAGTAATACCATAAATCTTAATGTGTATACTAAATAACATAGCACCAACCATAGAATGTCGCATAATATATAAAATTAATTTGCACATAATTATATAGCTATATATAATAAATCATCATGCAAGGACATTTGGCACAAAAGACATGATAAAATGAAAATGAAATGACTTGATAATTATATGATCCTTTAAGGATAAGGAGTAGATAATACAAATAAAAAACACTATTGAGAAAACATAATAATATGCATGAAAGAAATTAAAAAATCATAGGTACACATGAAAAGTAATAATGTAGTAGCCACAATGCAACCACACAATGTAGATATCAATGTAACACACAAGATGTAGGAACTAACGAGATATCATATAATAAATTAGAAAAAATATATATTATAAATAAAAATCAATAAATATATCACTCTAAAATATATTGTATAGAGATGCCCATGATGGAAGACATACCACCAATGTGATAATTCCCCCATAATGTGGGTATGAAAGTAGTCATGTAACATATGAAATCCCATAATCATATGAAACATGCATGTCATGTATCTCACCCTCTCAAATAATACCATGATAAGCATGTGTGTAACATGTATATGTTTTATATTTCTAGTACACTAGGGTAAATAACTATAACACAACATTATATAATGATTTCATAAGGATATGTAAGATAAATTTAGTCTAATAACATGATTCAGACCATCCTCATAGATAAAAGTATTAAACACACATAAATGAATCAATTGAACAAGTAATGAACCAAGTAAAATAATGAAAGTGATGAAATAAACACACATGTGCAAAAACATTTAGATTTATAGAGTGTAAAATTGGTTTAAAAGTAATGATGAACCTCTATGTGAAATTTGGAACATTTTCAAAGAATAAATTTAATGCTTATCAACCTATAGTTAAATATAATCTAGGAGGATCAGGTTGCCAAATATTATTAGAGTTATAAAAACTCTCAACAAGTAGGATATCTCTAGTAGTCCATTACCACAATGAGGAAACCATCATAGATATAAAAATCATGCATAAGTATCTTTGTATATTATGTCTCCTCTTCTTTTTTCAATTTAATATAATATGGATTCCCATATAAAAATATGGGTGATGGGTTAGGGAAACTCATAGGTCAATTTTCTAACCCATTTTGATTGGAATTTAATTAGGAATAGGTAATCCCTTGTGTACACAAATAACTTCATAATTTAATATTACCTCACAAATGAGTATGACTGAGGCTCAAACCAAGTTGGTTAGGAAATCTCTTGAATCACCAGCTAGTGTGAATGGTAACACTCCAACACCCTCACCTAAGTGCATAATTGGGAGTAAGAAAATAAGAATCAAATTGAATGATGGGTCTAAAAGATTAGGCTTTATCAGGTACCCATGTATAAATTCATATTGAAATACTAAGTTTCCTTATAGTAACTAATACATATTACTTGAATACATGGATGTTGATTTGTTGTAACTGCCAAGTCAAATAAGAATTGGTACTTTGTATAAGGCTCACTAAGTAAAAAATATTTATCAAGGAATTAGGGAAAAATAGTTATCCTAGGTAGAAAAAGTCACTGCAAGGTACCCAAAAAATTGTAAAACCATAATGAAAAGTGGAGAGATAACTTATGATGTAAGGTGTCCCAAGAATCATGACTCAAAAACTCAACACAATGTTGAAGTAGGTGCACTAAATGGAGTGAATCACATCAAACACAAGTGAAATTAATCAATTTAATTCAATATAAAATGTGGTGTAAAAATGACTAACAAGGATCATGACACATGAATTAGTATGTGCACACCCCCCCATAATTCTAAAAGATCGGATTGGATTAGAATATTTGTATGTGAGGATGAGGCTAACAACTAGAGCATTGAAAGATGACACTAGGATTCACTAGACTAGATACTCTTTAGAAGGACAATGAGATCCATAAATTTTTTGAATGAAATTGTCAACATGTATAAAGTGTTGAGAATACAAATACAAAATTTCTCAATAAGATGTCCTAGTGGTTATGGCATAGTCATGAAATTGAATAGGAAATTTCTCATCATGGAGCACACACACATGAAGAAAAACTATCCATGACACTCAATGTGACCATAAAATGGTCCCATCCAATAAACAATATCACCAAGTGAGGCAAGAAACTAAAAAATGTTTTTGAATATGCCATCTGTGAAATGAGAGATGCATTCTCCAAAAAAACCTACCTAAAATAGATCATACAACTAAAGACCATCAAAATTTAAGAGGATCACTAAGTGGACTAATAATATGAGTAGTGGAGGAACTTGTCTATAGTTCCCTCTCAAATAATGTTATCACCACCACAAGAATAATCATAAATCCAACCTAAATTAATATGAATGGTGGATGGAAATTCCTATAAATGAGTGGGTGAAAATTCCATTAAAAAAGAATGCAAGTTAACATCCAAAAAAGTGTCAAGATGATCAGGGCTAAGAAATGTAATCTTAGGTTGCTCAAGCCTAATTGAAGGTTCAACAGAGGTCATATGTAGCTCAATATCCTCAAAAAGAATGGAGTGGATAAATGATGGATATTTGTCATCAAATGATCCTATTTAAGATGAAACACCTATTGAATAACCAATACCATGTTGATTAATCCACTTAACATGCTAGATAAGAGTAATAATACCTTGTACATGCTTCCAAATACCCAAAAGTATAGTAGTGTAACCCCATGGAATGAATCATGTGGGATCTAAAGGTAGTGGTATGATTCTAAAAATAAGTATGTATGCATTTGTATAACTAGAGTGGAATAACTAGAGTGTGCAATAGTAAAAGGCATAGAAGCATTTAGTATATCACTAGGAGAAATAAGAAAAATAAGTTGTTTATGATCTAACATGTCATAATATAAAAGTGAATCAAGTGGATGTGTGTTATATTTAATATTACATGATAGAATAAAGATATGGGAATGAATGTCCAACATATTAGTATGAGGTTGCATGCTGGTAATTTGGTTATGCATGGATTGAATAAGGAAACCCTTGTTGTTAGTGAAGGAGCTCAAAAATAAATTCTAATTCAATAAAAAAAATTCACTTCCTTTAGTGATAAAAAAGAGTCCTTTAAAAAAGGCACAATAGGTGAAACACTAATAATATCATAATGTGCAACATCAATAGGTACAGGAGATGAAGATGACTCATCTAAGGGACCACCAATAAATAAATATGGAACATGAGTAGTAGGAAGAGGTGGTGTAAGTGCATCAACCACATCATCCATAAGATATGGTGGATATGTATCATTTTCAAGAAATATGTACTCATAAACAATGTAAATAGGACAATAACCAATAGTAGGAGGAGGAGGATATGCCAAAGGTTCCTCAAGCATCACACTATCAATAATCACATCCTAAAAAATAGGAAAAGATGATGGAGGTATATCAATAATGTCACTGATAAAAGAATCCTCACTAAGAGAGGGAGGAGAAGGAAGAGGAATAATTGGAGATGAAGTGACCTCCCCAAATAATGCTGAAATATGAGCCCAAAATTCCTTAGGTGATGCAGGATGTGCAATGTGAGATTGAAAACTATCTAAAACATTAAGGAAAATGAAAAAGGTACTTCATCTTGAAAATATGCAATCTACACAATATCATCCTCATCTGTAAAGTTTATAAAGTTTTAAAGAACAATTCTCAATAAGCCTTTCATCTACAAATGCATCACCATCTTCATCTTCCATGTGTCATAGTTTGAGGTGTTAAGGGGTTTCAATAAGGATGCCATAATAAAAGTCAAGGAGGATAAGAAAAATTGGATGGGGAATTTTTTTTCAAAACTCCTATGATGGATCTAAATTTGTTGTTGGATGACATAATGTAATTATTGGTCAATGCTTGGAAGTTGGAGTACTATGCATGGCATGATCACAGTAGTAATCTAGGGAGAATGATGAAATATCTATTAGCTCATCCAATATAATCATGAATTTTTTTGAGTGGGTTCATACAACTATTTTGATGAATATTCAAATATTTCACATAAATAATTAAAACTAATGTCGAAGATCCAAATATTTAAAGGTGTGTGGATGTCAAGCTAGGATGATGAGTGATAAAGAGATTTAGGTGCCCCCATAATCAAAATGAGGTTATTCAATGCAAAACATGTCTAATAAATGTAATGGATACTAAGACCTATAAGTGGAGTCTAAATGTGAAGTCAAACCAATACTAGATAGCCAAAATAATACCGAAACAAATTAGAACGTTGGATAATGTAATTGGGGTTTTTTTATCTCCACAAAAAAATTTGATTTGATCACAACAAGACTGCTACATCATATGTTTTGATTTCAAATCAAAATCAATGCATATATTAGAGACTGAAAACCTTAGAATGTAAAAGACATAGGATTTGAGGGTTGAGTCAAAGCTATTCGATGATCGATCCAAAGAAATAAATAAAAAACTGATATTTAAATGTTGTATGACCACCTTACAGTGCTCAAAGATGCAAATGAAAATGCATGTATAATTCCAAATAATGAATCATTATTATGTTAGACAAAATCATAAAATTTAGTTAAGAGATCCATTGATATAGCAGTACAAACTAAAAAAATGAAAATCATTTACAAATACATAAATTCATATAGCACAAAAGTTTTATAAATGCACCATCTTAATAAACAAGTGATTCATATGGAAAGAGATGTATGACCTATAATTTTTTTATTAAAACTAATCCAAATAAAAATCCTTATGACTAATTAGGTATGAATAAATGCAAATGTACAACATGAATGTCTAGTCAAATAAAAAATTCAAAACATATCAGTTGCATAATGGATATGAAAGGGATCTATGATGTAATATCAAAGTTATAAAAACTTTGAACCAATAGGATCTCTTTATCAGTCCATTACCACAATGAGGAAACCATCACACATAGAAAAATCATGCCCAATTATATCTTTGTATATTGTGTCTCTTCTTTTTTCAATTTAGTACAATAAGGAGTCCCATATAAATATATGGGTGAATGGGTTAGGACAAGTCATAGATAAATGTTCCAACCCATGTGGAGTGGCACTTGATTAGGAATAACTAATCCTATGTCCCACAAATAACTCCCTAATTCAATATTACCTCAAAAATAAGGGTGACCAAGGATCAAACCAAGCTAGTTAGGAAATGTCTTGAACCACCACCTAGTGTGAACATGAACACTCTGACAAATATTCCCTTCCTCATTATCCACTTATAATATGTTGAATATATATTGCACTTAATTTATATTCTAAATTTTATTATGGAAGTTCACTATTTGATTATGTATAGTCTTGTGTATTTACTTATCTAAATTCATAATATTTTTTAATTTTCTCTCTTTTAGCCTTGTTTTACACAAACACTCAAATTAAGAACAACAAAAGGTTTATCTATTGGGAAATCACAAGGTATGTGCATCTACATATTCTACATGATAGAATTAGACCCAATGTATATATTTATGTTATGTAAAAGGAATCTCAGGCAATGGATTTGCCTCCTCTTCCATATATGTGCAATGAAAATACATGAACATTCACCTAAACTCACTTTTGGTAAAATTAGATGATACCATAATAGGTTTAATAGATTTAAGTATCAAGGTGGAATTTTTTTTTTCAAGTCTAATAATAAATTTGGTCAATGAATGCTCTATCTTGAAGGTAGGATGTGATTAACTATTCACTTAAAAACTATACTTTACTTGATTGATGAATTAGAATGACTTGTAATAGATAAGGATCTATAAACACACACTAATGTAAATATGAAAAAAGTGTAATATGCTAAATCAAAGGCATGAGAAATTAGGTCAAGGTGGAAGGTCCCACAAAAAATATACATGAAAAATTTGGCAGCCCACTAAATTTGTACAGGGCATAATAAGTGGTTTAACTCTAACCATTGAATATTTATTTAGAGAGACATATTTCTAGAATGAGTGCAATCATCTCATAGAATTTATTAAAAAGGTTTAAATTTGAAACATATGAATATTAAAGACATATAAAAGGCTTAAAGGTTAAATAGAGTACTATTTGATAGGAATTTTCCTAAAAATAACCAAATATATGCAAGTGGAAAATGTGCAAAAAAAGGTAAAAAAGATGCCATGGAAAATGGTCTTGTACCACAATTAGGTGTCTATAATATTTGAAAAAATTATACCATAGGAAAATAAGCATGAATGCATAAATAAAAAATGTTACCATTTTTTATTTTTATAATGATTTACATTTTTGAAATATTTTAGAATAATAATGTCTCACAAACAAGAAACAAAGGGGTGAAAAATAAGAAATAATCATAAATAGGTAGGACAAGGGGAAACAAATAATAAATCCAAAGGACATGATAATAAACTAAAATAACATAAGTAGGCCAAGGTGCACAATCAATAAATCATCATAAATAGGTAGGACAAGAGATGTAGAATAATTGAAAAGAAAAATAAGAAGATTACAATCAATCTAAAACTTCCCTAAAAAATAAAATAATTATAGGATGGAAGATCTGGATATATATTTTTTCATCATTTGGAAATATATGAAAATGTTTAGAATGAAATAAAAAATAAAAGGGAAAGTATATGCAATCAAAAATGCATCGCATCTATTAATCAATCCTAACTCGAAGAAGATAGATCCTACTTACAATTTTGATTGGGAATACATTAGATAATCAAGAATGCGACCAATATGTGGATTTGATGTAACTTATTAGGGGATATCTTGTCACAACAATAATACTAGGGAGGGTTTTAAAGCCTCCAGTCAATCATAAACATGCAATAACCCTAACTAAGCCCTATGTTTTCAAATTCACTATGCTAATAAAAAGCAAAGCAAAGAAATCTAATATAATGCTCACCAAATATTGTGGAAAAATATGAGGGTTGGTAAATAAATGGAAATAAACATGTATAAGAGAATATCAATTAAGTTATGTATAAGTAAGACCCTAATGCATTGATAATAAGAGTAATATTACTCGAAAGATATTACTTATGCTACTTCTATCTACTAAAAAGAGGAGCAAAGTTATAAAATACTTACCTAAAAGATGAACACATCAAGACTCAATCTCTTCCTTAGAAAAATGGGCTTCACAAGAGGTTTTTTTGGTTTTTAAGGATCACTAAGAAAGGCTAAAGCATCCAAGACTTCTTCACAAGACTAGATTCTCCAAGTAAAAACCCTAATCTAAGACTCCTCAAGTAGAATAGTGGAATAGTAGATTGTAAAGAAGCACGATCAAATAATAAATATTGATGTCTTTATAATAATGGTGAAATGGTCTTGTATATATAGGTAGATTTAACCCTAATCTCTTCTAAAAGTTTATGCCAATAGATTCAACCCAATTGACCTAGTATTGATATTAGGGCACTCAAAAAGATTGAGTCTCGATGAGTTCTTTCAAAAGAGAAAGCATCATTATTTTGATAAATATTGAAAATATTTTGTATACATATGCCCCACTTTAATCTCATCATGTGTCACTCAAGTGCAACAGGGGATGGTGCTTCAAGAAAGAACATAGTAACACACAATGTTGAGGCTAAAATAAACTTGTAGTATTTTAAAGCAAAAATAATTGAAATTAAATGACTAAAATGGAAATAAATGAAAATTAAATATGATAAATACCTTGACTTACCTTTATTATTGGATGGTTATTTGATTTTTTTTAGTTTTGATTGTGTAGGGAGTAGAGACTGCTTTCAACAAACCAAGAATACAAAACTAAAGAGCAAAAACAAATAAATGTATGAAAGCCAAGATAATTGGTGTTATGTAGATGGGATGTACATGGAAATTTGGTAAGATGGGGTGACAAGTGATATGTTAGACTAAATTACCAAGTTAAAATTTAGAGTAAATAAGGTAAACACAAAGCCAGGCTACTAAAGACTAAAAATCTCAAACAAGTAGACCTTTCAAACTCACCAAATCAAACCAAAGATACATTAAAAAATAATGGTAACCAAACATCAATGTGAAATCAGTAAAAGTACCTACTTAAACAAAGATGGGAAAACAATAAATGGCAAAACAACATTGATGAGTGAAAAGTAGCAATCCTTACTTAGTCATCAATAGAAAAGGGTGCATAAAAGGAAAAACAACATTGATGAGTGAAAATTAAAAAGCCAACCTCACTCAATAATGGAAAAAAGACATGAAAGTAGAAATAGACTCAGGTGTACACCAAAAAGGGTGGTACGATAGTGACAAATGGTAAAAATAAATCAAGGCATATCTAGAAATATAGATCCATGGTGTAAAAAAAGAAATCTATAGTGACTCAAACATGTTTTTTATTCTAAGAATAGATAAAATTGAAACAAAGTAGTGCTAGCATGTTTTTAAGATGTGAAGAAGGAAATATAGAAGAGGTAAAATAGATTTAGAATAAAAATTTTCCTATCAAGGGGGGAAATGAAATGGGTGGAAGGGAGAATGAAGGAAAAACCAAGGTAGAGAAACTCTTTATCAAAGTCAAGACACTCAAATTAGGTTTGTCAATACAACAATAGTTTTTACCTTCAAGACTCTAAAGATCTTATCTTAGCCATACAAGTCTTAGGTCAACAAATTATGTAGATAATCCCATGAAGGCTATATGCATGAAAATTAAAATGGATCTACCTTCCCACAATGTGTTCCCCATTTCTCAATACCCCTTATAGAGTCATCAGTCTATTTTGAAGAATGGATAATTGCATGATAAAGTAGGTAACACCATAGATCTTATTGAATTATCCTATTCTAATATTTTAACCTATCACACCTTAATGAACCTTGGCTCTATTTTGAGGCCAACTATGGAGTTTGATCTTCGATTAGAGATAGGATTTGTGCTTGGAATCACATCTTTTGGTGTGATTTTTACTTTTAAGAATTTTATGTTGCATTTTGTATATCAATGCCTTTTATTTCAAATGATTTGTATTTTAACTTTCTTGATGGATTTTGAATTCCTCCTCCATATGAATTTGGAAAACCAAACATGGGTGCTAAAAATGAATTTCTTTTGAATACTTGGGACTTTACTTTTAAGAGAGAGAACTTTAGAGATCATGGTGTCTAAGAGTCTTGTAAATATAGGTGAAATAAAAGTGATATATTGACTTTGACCTTATTTTATCCAATGTGGAGTGAAAGGATAGAAAATCAAGAGGAATGAAACATGAAACAATTTGAATTACTTCAAAAAGCAAAAAATGTGATAAAGGAAAATAAGAGATACAGTGATATAAAAGTGTGACTCCTTATCATAAGAATGAGGGAAATGGAGGAAAACATGCTAAAATAGATTTTTATGAAAATTTTATCTACAAAAGAAGCAAAAACTAAATCTAAGAAAAAAGATTAAAAACTTTTAGCCATTACAAAACACATTCTGGAAAAGGAATGAAAAGATGGTGATTTATGAGGGCCAGGTCCTATCCATGGTCCTATAGTTCAACTCATAAAAGAGAAACCTATGAGGGTACCAAAAGGAATTGGAAAATAAATGGGATTAGAAAAAGATGGTATTTATGAGGAAGGCTAAGTCCTATCCATGGTCTTACACTATAACTCACAAAAGAGAAACCTAAGGGGTGCCAAAAAGTATGTAAAAAGTATGAAAAAAGGATAAAAGTACAAAAACAAAGAGGATAAAAGTACATCATGAGGAATATTGGGTCCTATCCATGGTTTTAGAATGAAACTCATGAGAAAAAGGGAAACCAAAAGACCAAAAAGGAAAGACTAAGGTTTGTAAACAAAGAGAACTGCTATAGAGGGTGAGACATGTGTAAGTAACCTACAAAAAGTGTTAGATAGATAACATATAGAAAGTATGAAAACAAAGGAAGGATACTACAGTAACATCTATATCAAGGATGAGCATGTGAGATACAAGCCTATATGTCTCAGAAGGTTTCTTGAAGTTGAATTAGATTGGTAGAATGTAATGGAGAATATGAGTGGGCATCGTAAGATGACCTAAAGGGTAAGTGGATGTATGGATGGTCATTGTTAGATGTCCCAAATTCTAAAATTATATGTGGGTGGGAATCGTAAGATTCCCTAAAGGCTAAAGTAATGTGTGGATATGCATCACAAGATTCCCCAATATCTAAAAAGAAGAAGAAAAGATAGGAAAAGATAAGAAACAAAGATAACCCTATATAGTGTCTAAATGGATTTAGGTTGTCCAAGAATATTTTGATAGGGTATATGATGTTTGATGAAAGAAAGAGGATGCTAAGAAAGAAGAATGAGAGACAACAAACTAAGTCAGGGAGATAGAGAACTAAGTTAGCCATATAAAAGAGAAATAAGAGTACAGTGTCAACTAGGTTGATGTAGTATTGCAATCTAGGAAAAACAAAGTCTGATAAGAATACATAGTCTATTGTGTTGACCTAGTACTATTATTTTATTGGTAAAAGAGATACTAGGTCAACTAGGTCAACCTAGTATTACAAGCAGGGAGAAAAATAATTTGTAAGAGACTATGTTAAATAGAATGATAGTGTACTAAAATAGGAAAAATTTTGCAATGTACTTTGAAAGCAAGAAATGAAATCAAACACAATAAATTGGGTTAATGAGGATGATCCAATTGAGGCATATAACACAAAACCTTTCACAAACATTAGCCAAAGCAAGTTTTTGTAATACAACATAGAATGATCAAAGAGAAAGCATTCAGCTTAAAAAGTAAATGCTAACTAATTGGTCATCTTAAATTTTGTTAGATTATTATAAAGTGTTAATTTAAGTGTGAATGGGAAGTTAGATGAAATTAGGGAACTATAAAGTAATATATGGATGGTTTAAAGATGTTTAGGGTGAAAGGGATTTGTGTTGGCAATGGTACTAGCTTGGTATTGGGGCCTACCACCTCATTTCACAATCCCATAGTGATAAGGGTGTCATGTGCTTTACCAATATATATCATTAATCATGTGTCTATACTTGTCTAGAAAACCAAGTCAGCTTCACCCTTGGTGATGAAATCGAAGTAGGTAGGCCTTGGGTAGACAAATGTAAAAATATGTTTTAAAATTATGTGATTTGGTAGTGTGTGCATGAAAGAGAAAAATATTGAAACTAAATGGTATATTTAAAAACCACCTAATTTAGACTACGTGATCTATTTTAAGCATGTAAACAATTAAAAGTGAAAGTGTGAAGTAATTACTAGCATACAAAGTTAATTTCCAATTTGAAACATAGCACAGTGTCAATTCAGATAATAATATATTTAGACATTATAGAATATATTTAAATTATGGAATTATTTTACTACTGAAGAAAGGGTCTTTAAGAACTATGTTGATAAGATCAACCTAGTCTTTTGGATAAAAGATAAAATATAGAACTAGGTCAACCTAGTTTGTTGTATGAGGGCAGTTTTAAATACTATAAATTGTAAAAAATTAGAACTATAAGGAATAAATAAAATGAAAGAGAAAGAGAGAAAGGAATTTTGGTGGGTTGGAAGATGTAGAGGATTGTGAGATTGCTATTGAAGTGCCTTGAATGTTACTTGCAAATTCTATCAACTGTGTCAACTAGGTCAACCTAGTTCTATAATTCCTTATTTATTGAGGCCTTTGAAGATGACTATACTAGCCTAATTAAATTTAAATGTCTTTTAGAATATATCTAGAATATTATACTAGCTTGGTCAACCTAATATGTTCTATGGAGTTGACTTAAAGTACTATGTCAACCTATTCGACATAGTAGCCTATCTAGAAGTGAAAACATTTACTGTCAACCTATTTGATCTAGTAACCTATATATAATGAAGACCTATATAGAAATTAAAGATTCATTTTGATGTGATTGTGTGTTAAACTTGTGCACAAAAGCTAAAAAATATATTGTCCCTATAGATCAAGTATCGTAAATAAAAAATAATAATAAATAAAATGATAGAAAATTAAAAACATGAAATAAAAATGTAAGGGTTAGATTGACATCGAGTTCACCAGAATGTATGCAATCAAAAATGCATCACATCTATAAATCAATCTTAACTCAAATAAGATAGATCCTACTTACATTTCCAATTGGGGATATATTATATAATTGAGAACATGACTAATATGTGGATCTATTAGACCTAATTAGGGGATATCTTATCACAACAATAATACTAGGAAGGGTTCCAATCCTATAGTCAAGTAAAATCACATAATAACCCTAACTAATCCATATGTTTTCATATTCATTATATTAATAACAATTAAAGCAAAGAAATCTAATCCAGTGCTCACTAAAGCTTATGGCACAATATGAGGGTCAGTAAAAAATGGAAATAAACATGTATAAGAGAATGTTAATTAAGCTATGTATGATTAAGACCCTAATGCATGGAGAATACGAGTAATATTATTCAAAATACATTACTTATGCTAATTCCATCTACTAAATAGAGGAGATAAATTAGAGGATACTTACCTAAAATATTAACCCATCGAGACTCAATCTCTCCCTTGGCCAAAGGGGCTCCACAAGAGGTTTTTGTGGTTTGTAAGGATCACTAAGAAAGGCCAAAGCATCCAAAAATTCTCCATAAGACTAGATTCTCCAAGTAGAAACCCTAAGCTAAGACTCCTCAAGTATAATAGTAGAAGAGTATATTTTAAATAAGTGAAGTGAATAATATCTCTTGATGTCTCTCTAAGAATGGTGAAATTATCTTACATATATAAGAATATTTAACCATAAGCACCTTCAATTTTTTTTTTGATAGGGTCAACCCAGTTGACCTATTACTATTATTGACAAAAACTCACTAGGTCATAGTCTAGGTCAGCTAAGATCTAACCTAGACCCTTAATTATTTTCACCAATAAGAGTGCAAGATTGACCCAGTTGACCTAGTACTGTAAACTATAAAAAGGTGTTTCAGGTTAGGAAAAAGGGTAAAAAAGTGGTAAAAGACTAGAGAAGTGTGTAAAAGAGGAGTAATAGCTTAGGGGAATGTTTTTAAGATCTAGTTGGATTGGTAATAAGTGTCAATAAGGAACATCAATTCTATAATTCACTAATTATCTACCCACCCCTTTCCCAGTGCACCCCTTAAGGTGTGCACTCAGAGAGATTAAGTCTCGATGGGTTCTTAGAAGATATAAAGCATCAATATTTTGATAAAGATTGAAAATATTGTGTGTATACATAAAATTCCAATGTAATATAAAAAGTAATGAAAACCAAGTGGATAGAAGAATGTCAAATCAAATAGAAAAAAAGCTCAATGAATCTACAAGAAATAATAAGAATGCAATCAACTCAAGAAGAAAACACATGAAATGCATTACATATAGAAGAAAGAAGTTATGTATAATAAAAAATATGGTACAATAATGAATATAAATTAAATTACAAGAGATATGCAAGAATAGTTATCTAATGATCTCGTCCAAAAATTAAAATACTGAACTACATAATTCAAACCTCAAAGTATCATATAAATATTCATGAGATGTGTAATAGTTAAATTCATTGTATAACATATAAATATGATGGTGATTAGATAGAGGATCAACTATAAACTCTTAATAGTTTCTTGTGGGAATATGTTATGGTGAAACTATAGTTCACTTAGGTGTTTTCATATGATTCTTTGAAATAATTTGTAAAATATTCATGTCATGTGGATGAGTAGGTATTTTATATGTCTCAAAGGTGTCATTGTAGGATTTTCAACTCAAGGAGGTGATTTATATAGATTTCATATGTGCTATAATTGTAGGTGGTGAAATTTTAGTAGATACCACATGACATTTAAACATTTTATCTTTAGGAAGTGCTTTATGTGATTTTGTCAAAGCATTGGCTAGGATCTCTAGTTTCATCAAATGTATAGATTTTGTAATCAAGAGCAAACTAATCCATATATAATGTTGTAAGAAAAAAAAGTAAGAGAATATTGAAAAAACTAATAGAAAGCATTAAACATGCTCAGATTGATTGAATATATCACAAAAAGGTATAAAAATAAGAGAGAAATATGCAACTCTTCCATGAATGATCACAAAGGCCTAAAATAGGTATGTAAATCCCAAGTCAATAATGACTAATAAAGGAGTAACATCCACTAGCCAATGATAAAAACAAGAGTAGCTCCATAAATCTAATAACACCTAAGCAAGATAACTTAAGTGGAGGAATAATCCATGTGTGTAGGAATAACAAAATACAAGGCAAATAAATATATACACTAAAACTCCCCCTCATAAGCATAGCTTACGTGGGTATAAGAAATGGGTCCTAACAATAAGGCTTGATGAGGTACCCAAGATCAAAGTAAGTCTCATAAAGTGGAGAAAAGGATAAAATTCATAGGAAAAAACTCCCCCTACCCCAAAGAGAGAAAATAAGAAGAATGGGCTTGAAATCCCCACTAGAATCTACAACTACCTATAGGCACCCTGTATCTTATAAAGGAGCTATCTAGAGTGACTATGGATCAGTAGTAGATTCAATGAAGAGTGAATCACCATAGAATAGTGAATGTGTTTACCAAGTCACTGATGGATATTGAACCAAGCTTTAGTCCCTATATAAGGAACTATGCTCATAATACATAGTATATGGGCCAACTACTTCATGCAATGATGAAATATCTAAAGTAGAGACAGATAACAAATGTGGAATGTCTTATAACTGAGTATAAGACTTCCCAATGTTTGATGAGTCCTAAATCAAATTAACTACTCCTTATAATGTTTGAAGTGGACCAAAAATGGGTGACTCAAGAAATAACTCCTCAATATATAGAAGGTGACAAGAAGATGTCGTATATGTGTCCCCATAACTATCTTAGTCATATGTGATAGATGAAGAGTCCTTAATATCATTAATAAGGTCATTCTTAGAAATATCATCAATTCTAAGTGACTATAAAGAAGAAAAATCTAAAGGAGAGTCAAGGACAAAGTGCGATAAGGTATCTAGTTGAGTTTGATGATCGACCAATCCCACTACCAACATAGTATCACTATGCAACTCTCTGACATACACTGAATCTAGAGTGAAATCAAGTCACATTCCCAAAACAAGGTGAGTAATTTGGTAAATTCATAAGATATTAGTTGAAAGTGAGGGAATAATAATAACATTGTTGAATATTCCTTCACTCACTTCAATAGACCTTCTCCCAAAAACCTATGTAGAAGTGCCATGACCCAAGTGAATATTGGACATGTCACATAGTCCAAAGGAAGTGAACTCAATATATGAAGAATACATGTGATGTGATGCTCTAGATTTAATGACCTATGTAGGAGTCAGAGATACAATTGTAACTAAGGCCTTATCTTTCACTTTATTCTCACCTTTTTATTTTTCCTTTTATTTACCATTACAATTTTCCCATTTCCCATCATTATTCCAAGTTTCACATATTCAAGTATAGACACACCATACAATTCATTTGTGATTGTGTATATCTAGCTTTGGTAGAAGCTATTAAAATTATCCCCATGGATAGGATCAGCCCTCTAGTCAAGAATCATGTAGAGTTGATTGGAGATATCTAGTTGTATCTAGATTGTATAGTGATTAGAATAGAAGGGACCTTTTTTTATCCTCTCAAACTATCAATCTATGTGCTTACCAAAGTGGTAGAGTAGGAGATTACATACCAACTATTCAATGGTATAGATGGTGTATGAAAGAAGAAAAGGAAAGGAATCCTTCACCCTTTCCCTTTAACCATCATCAAGATGGTATTATATAATTGGGAACATGTTAATGTCATATCTAGACATAGAGACTCATTCAACATACAATTGGATGGTTTGAGGTAATATGACCCTCATAATAGGGTCACAGATCATTTGAAATAAAAAATAATAAGCTATCTTTATGAATAGAGGCTTGGTGTTTATTACACAATGTATATCAAGGATACCAATTTCATAGAAGTATTATCCAAGTTAAATAAGAATACCATTAGGATTGAATCTAGGCTAGCTAGAGATGACAAGCCACCTAGAGATATCTAGCAGATGATACCCTTGTAGTATCACTTATTGCATGAACTCTCTTCTAGGCCCCCTCTAAAACAACCATAAACAAAATTATAACAACCTCAAGCACAAGTTGTGAAAGGACTTGAGAATGAGAAACTAGAAGAGAGACCTAGTGAAGGGCCATCATCCTCATCTCAACTTGATAAACTAGAGTCCCCAATAGAATATATTGATATGATTACACTGGCTCTTGATAAGATAGTGGAAGATGAACTTAAGGTGCTTACTATGGCATATAGATTAGATGAAGAATAAAAATATGAGTAATTTCAAGGCCAAGATGAATAAGAAGTATAGGAAAAGGGGAAGGAAATTGTAATGGACCTAGTTCTAGTTGCACACCTAAAGAGGAAGGCTTATTTGGCATTGGCCCCACTTAGAAAGAAAAGGCCAAAGTTAACCTTCAATCATCCTTTGAGTGAAGTTAAATTATTCAATGATGAGAATCCCATCCATGGGTCAATCATCCCTAAATGGTTCATTTATCAGAAGATGCAAAAAGATCCCAACATTGAAGCATTCATGGGCCATGACCAATGTAGTTAACATCACTATTCATGATAAGCTTAATCCATGGATGATGAATTTGATGAAAGAAGAGGAAGAAATAAGGATGACCACACTTAGGGGTTAAGAAACACTTAGGTGGAAACCCTTAGATCCTTAGACAACACATAGATGGAGGTCCCAAAACCTCCAAAGATTAAAGAATCATCAATAAGTGTGAAATGTAATCTAGAGACAATAAGCCCAGGCAGGGTGACAATAAATAAAACCATGGTAGGAATAAGGAATTCAATTTTTAGAGAATTAAAATTTTTATGGGATTGAATCTAGTAGGAGGTCAGGGACCTAGTGAACACCTAATCCATGAGGAGGACATAGTTGGACTAGTTAATGCCCATTCAGCCCAACTAAAATCAAGCATCAAAGGCCTATATCAAAGGATAGAGAACCTGATGAAGGAAAAAAAATCTTGAGGCACAGGCTATCTTTTTATTTCTTAAATAAATGATAAATATATTTGAATCTTCTTTCTATGATATGTTTAAATATTTAAAGGATATGAAGACAAGGCAGAGTCCTTTAGCTCACTAGGATGAAGTAACCAAAGGTTTAGTATCCCAATGGCAAAGTTCAAGAGACAAAATTAAAGAGTTAATAAAAATACTAGTTGAGGGCTAGATTCCTAGGTTTAGGACCATTAGCTTGGCCCATCTGAATTCAATTATGGGAATAATTGTGGATAAAATCTAAGGTTTAAGTATACGGTTAAAATACTAAGAGAGGTTCCTAAGGGATGATGAAGAATTAATAGGTAGGATTGAACATCTTCTTGGTATAATTATTACTAATCCTACCACACTTAAATCCATAGGCATCATTAGATATTATGAGTATAAGCATAGGTCACTTTGGTTATGTAAGAGGTCAGGAGTAAGAGTTAGGGCCAATCTAGAAGTGATAACAATAGGGTTGTGGGTATGATCCTGACTATGAAAGAGAAAATTGTTGAGGCCGAAAGTATCAAGGAAGTAATGGCCAAAAATGATAGAGAATTTGATGACTTGGTGGACCAAGAAGGTGAGTACCTCTTAGATCTAGCTGTCAAGCTAAAGTTGGTTGATGAACAACATCATAAATCAATGAATATTCTTTAGGAATAATAGGGTAGTTCCTCAATATAGGGCCCACTAGCTAGCTAATAACATTCTACCTTATTAAGAAGATTTTTAATATTCAAAAGTAGAATATTATTTTGTAAAGGAATGTGCTAGTTTGTTAGCACATTGCCTATAGGTCATTCCACTTAGAAAGAGGAATGTATTTTAGAACTTTGTAAAAAGGATATATATCCTTACCTTTGTACATTTATAATCTCATGATTGACTGGTGTACAAACTTAGTCCCATATAAAAGGCAGTAATACCATTTTGTAAAGGGAGAGATTTTTTGGAGAAAAAACTATTTTATATACTTAGATCAATTAATACAAGAAAGGAATACCAAGAAGTTTATCCAAACTTTGTTTCTGTCAATTGTTATATGGTTTTTCTCTCATTTATCTATTTGGATGTCTAAATTTAAATGGTTTCCATTGATTCTTGATATGCATATGTGAATGCAGAGCTATTGAATTATGCTTATGTTATGTTAATTGAAATATCTTAGGTTCATTTCATCTCTCTTTCTTCCCTTGTAGATGTGTTAATGCAATTGTCTTGTGAAATAAATCTTTAAATTGAATCTAGTTTATTATTTGCATTATTCCATCCTTTCCTTAGGTAATTACCTGATACATGGTAAGATATGTGCTAAATCCATTTCATGTCATGTATTGGTTTAAATGTATGTCTAAATGAAATCTAAACATTTTCATGATATTTGGACTAAAAATCAAAACACCTTTTTTCTACCTTACCCTTCAATTTGCTTATTTTTTACCAAATCACTCTAGTTTAAACTTCATTGTAAAAATTCATTTAGATTAATCTTTAGTTTATATCTTGATAATAAATTCAATGATAATATCATATATCTCTTACATTTCACCTGGATTGTCCATGGTGGCTCCCAACCACCAATCAATATAAATATTGTGGAATAGCTTATTACTCTACCCCTATTTCACCACATGTAATAAGATTACCATAGCCTACTACTCATGATTTAAATTCAATGAATTATAAAATAATTAGTATTATTTATACACTAAGATCACCTATGAGGCATCAGCATAGATTGAATATCAACACTATCATTCATCAAAAATTCACCATGAATACACTAAATATGAGATGAAGAAGGAAAATCAATTAGAATTCACTTAATAAGAAAAAAGCATCAATTTTAGTAGGGATTCACCATAATAACTTTGATGATATACTTAAAATCCATATAAATACAAATATAAAGAATAAAAGAGAAGAGGGAGGGAGGGGGAGGACATGGAAGAAGTCCATCATGACTGTCATCTATCATAAAACTAGTTACAATGCCAAGATAAGGTGAAGAAATAGTCCTATTATTCATCCTCAACATGTTTTATCTTGGATTTATGATTTATTCATGAGAGGTGGCATATAAGTGTTTTTCAACACCTATGACTTGTCTCTCTTCACTTAAAATTACCTTTTCTTGGTTGGAGGAGTTACAAGTTGTTATATTGACATATGGCCTACTTGAACTTATTGTCATATTTCTACACCATCCTTGAATATTATAAGTTATCTCCCATCCTGGTGAGAATTATATTTAAGATTTATACCTCCTCATACCATGGTCTTTGTCATTATAACTGCAACTTACATGTCAAAGTTTGTTTGATCTAATAGGAGGTAATGGGGATAATTATATCTCCTTTCAAGGCCCAGTCATTATTTCAAGAATACCATAAAACTATTGTAAAATTAATATATGTCTTGTATAATTTCATGTATCCTCTATCTAATATATATCACTATCAATGAGTCTTCATAGTTTACTAACAACAGGTTTGGAGAAGGTTGCAATCATTCAAGTTATGGAAGTTTCATATGGACTTAACAATTATATTGAAATATTGTTCATGTTACATGATTTAAACATTGAGGTTTTATGTGTTTTAGGACTTATTATGGGTCTACAAGAACATGATCAAATTTTTATAATCTTGTAGGGTTGATAGAGGCTTGTAGGCTTCTTTGAAGGTCTTTAACAACATGCCTAGTGAACTGCTTGTGAACAAGATCTTTTCTTTCTACCTATATAAAATTGATTTATTCATGACCTATGGAACATCTCAAGGATTTCATTAAGTGATTAAAGGGGTTTATGATGTTTTTTTATGCCATTTTTTACCTTCATAAGGTCTATAACCTCATTCTTGTTTAGAAACAAGGATCAATATTTATTTAGACATAGTTTAGTGATTTGAAACCTATCTTAACACCTTGAGAGTATCTTAAATGAATATTTTATGGACATTAGACATTTTTATAGGCTTAAAAAACCTCTTTAAATGGTTAATAGTTTCAAACACAACCAAAATCATGAAATTAGGCCTACAAATTACAATTTTAAACCATTCTCTTGTACTTATCCTCTACACATGCCAAGATTATTGATCTAATAGGTGACCATGATGTGTACATAAATAATTAGTGTGATTTCAAGGAATTTTAAGTACATTATAATAATTTAAACCAACATTCTTAGTCATAAATCTTCTTTAGAGTAAAATAAGTAGTTTTAGGTCTTATTTTAACCTTTTAAGACTTATTGAATGTAAATCCTATGTTTGTTAAAGATGAGTATACTAAATCAAGTTAATAATATGCAATAAATATATCCAATATTTTTTTATAGAATTGACTAAATTTGACCTTTATAATAATAGTAATAAATAGTATAAGTAAGAACTTAGCTAGAAAATAACTAAGACATCTGATCTAGAGTTTAGAAAATGAGGTAGAAGTTAGTTTGAGTGTTGTAAATAGTATCCAAGTGTAATAACCCATCCTATATAATAGTTCTCTAATTGGATAGTAGCCCCATTATTGGAAATGTTTTGGTAGTGTCCCTATATTAGCAATAATGTCTTGCACTTCTAGGTGCACCTATGTCTAAATCTATGAGATCTATTCTTATGTGCAAGAATCCTAAAACCTTGTATATTTCTAGTTGTAATTGAATTTTTGAGAAAATACTAATCCTACATGTAGCTATAAGATCTAGTTGATATAATCTTCAAAGTGTGTTTGTGAGTGGGGTATACTGGACATCTTCAAAACTCCATTATAATGAGAGTTACCTACATACCAATACTCTGAGGATGGATCAATCCCAATGTATTTCTCACCACCTAAGTGCTAGTGAAAGTGAAAGTGAAGCTAGTATGATAGTGGACTTGAGTGATTTGAATGAGCTTGAGATTGGAAATCTAGGTAATCTAATATTAGTAATGTTTTAGATGGTAGTATATAGAATTAGGGTAGAATAGGGATTGATAACCTTAATTGTGCACAACTTGTTTTAAGTTTTAACGTGTATTTTGCATCTAATTTACATCTAGTGGTTATAGGTCTAAAAGTCATGTATTTATATTTTTATGGTGCTTGTGTGGGTGCTAAAAGAGGGTAAGGATAACCAATTTAGGTTTTATATTTTAAAATATATCAATTTGTGAAAAAGAGAGAGAAAGGACATCATTACCATTATTGGGACAATAGTGCCATGTGATGTTAGTGTCCTTATTATGGCGCTATTGTCCAAGTGGAAGAACACTATGCAAAAAGGGCCATAGTCAAGAAATGAGGGTCTATGCCTACTTTATGGATGACTAGGGATGTATATGGCCCACATAAATCATGGATAAGTGTGATAATAGACTCTAGGAAATTTCTAGGTCTAAGTTATGGATAGGTAGTCTCAAATAGCACTCTTAGCACTCAAATACCACTTTTAAGTGATTACAGGTCTATCTTTTTTTAAAAAAAATCATATATTTGAGCCACCCAATGAACTAAAAAGTGACACAAATTTGGATTATACAAACCTTATAATCATCCCCTAATGTAATTCTACCCCATACATCTACTCATTTAACTTCCCATATGAGAATGTTTATCTTTTCGAGCTTGCAATCATATAGGTGTGCATTCTATAAGAATATTTAAGAAAAAAGTCAATTCAAATTCTTTATTTTTGGTTTTAAAATCCTCCTCTAGGTTTGTTTCATGTTATATAAGGTCTCTAGATGGTTTCCAAAATGTTTAACCTCCTCAGAAGTCTCGAAACCTAATTTAGCCCATGTTAAGGGTATATAAGAATTATGACTATTCTAACCATAATGGTTTCATTTTGATGATTTGTCTTCATTACAATGAATCCAATCATTTTAAATAATTTATTCATTGACCCTCATACCTCACTTGAATCTATAAACCTTATGTTAAATAGAAAACATTATCCTCTCTCGATTTTATGTATGCAGTCCTAATTTTCCTATTTCAAACTTGAAACCCATTATAAACCTACTCTTTTAACTAATCCCTCTACCTCCTAAAACCTTTTATTATCTTGGTTTAAACATTGAGTTTACTTATAATTATTTTATAACCTTTCCTAGGGAGAATGACATAGGGTTTCTAAAAACTTTTCACATTTGCACAAAAATATACTTACTATAAATGTTCTCCTTAGGTAACTAACTTTGCATAAATGCATACACTCTCTTTTTTCAAAAAATAATATCCATAGAAGTTTTGACCTTCTCATATATATGGAAAAATATTTTTGTTTCATGAACATCTTGAATAAACTATTACAATTCTTAAAAATGATGAAAAATCCCATCTAGCCTTCATCTAAGCTTAATAGGGTTTAAGACTAGTTAGGATCCTTAAAGGTCATTCATAAAGCTAAGGATCTAAATATAGATCCAAAAATATGAATATATTATATAAAAATACTTCATGTTTCCCATTGTGCTTATAAACCATGTAACTTTTCAATAATGTTTTCACTTAATATTTAAGCTTTTCAAGTTCCCTGTGATTGAAAATAGGGTCTAGACTATGCATTTGTAATTTCTTAGTAAGGATGATCATGGAAGTATTAAAAAAATTTATATGTAATTTTATTTACCTATACACTTATCTTGAGTTTTTTTAAGCCCTATTCCATATGTCTTGTTCCCCAAAACATCAAACATTTTTGCCCATAGGATTGTGTTTCTTGCATTTCAAGACTATGAGCTTGAACTAACACTAGAAAGTCAATTAGGAGGTTAATGAAATATGGTGGAACATGTAATGGACAATTATAAACTATTATAAATTTATATCATGTTATTTTACCATTTTTTATAAGCTTAAAAACCTCTCAATAGTGTCAAATAATTCCAAACTTGCATCTTCTCAAACCCTGCAGACCTGTAGGTTCACATTTGACTCATTCATGTATTGAATGATTTCTTGAAGATTATATAGGAAAGTTAATTATTATTTTTAATGAAATTTTAAACATAATTTACATTTTATTTCACTCATTTTCATGATGTAAACACTCACAAACCTATATAAATCCTAATTGTCATGTCAAAAATAATAATATATAGCACTTCTAACCATCTACAAGTCTAGTCCATGGGTGTTTCCTTGGAATTTTATAATTTATGGGGAAATATAATTATTTAAAGTGTTATGAACTTACTATCATTCACCCATCTAACTTTGAAATGCCTTTAAAGGGAGAAAATTGAGGTCATGGGATTTTCTAGGGTTTTAGAGAGGTTTAACTTCTTAGCAATGATTCATAAAGCTCTACCCCTAATACAAAAAATATTGACATGAATTTTAAGGTCATAGGGGTGTTCAACATCTCATAATTTAATTTTTCTTGTAACTCTCTCTCCTTCATGAACCAATTCTATCAAATTGACCTTCTTGACTATGCCTACAAACTTACAAACTCGATGGAGGAATTGAATAGGTTTTTATCTTATTTTGACCTATACCATCTTATTTATTATTATGTAAAATAGTTTCAAAGGTGAGGGTACATTATAAAAAAGGATTTGACACCTATTGGATGAGTTTATGAGCATAATTATATTTAATATGATCTTAAATAAGTGTTAATAGACCCCAAATTAACCTCTTTTACCACTATGCATTGTATCTTACCTTCACACTTGATGTTTCAGATAAAGTTACTTTGCAACATTAGAACTTGAAATAGGACCAAAACAAGTGAATACCTTAGACTCCACAAAATTACATTAAACTTTACAAAGTATTTAAAAGGAAATATTTCCATGTTACCAACTCTATTTTATCATCTATTGTTTACTATAAAGAACCATGTCATCTTGCAAGCTCATAACACTACTTCATAGTTTTCATCATGCATCACTTATCTTGACTCTTACAAACTAACCTTAAACTTTAAAAAGTTAATTTAAACTTTGCTAAACTACATTTCAAAATACCTCTTCAAAGATCATGGTTTGAATTTAATTTCACAAGACACACACATGGACTCTATCATCCAATTAAGACCTTGTTTAGACATTGATATTAGATTCAAAACCACAACCATGACACTAAGACATGATTATCAACAAGAATATTTTAGGGTTAGATGAATTAGTTACCTAGTTTTTAAAAATCCTTGCTTATGGGTGACTGATTAGATAACTTTTTTGGTGACCTCCTAGGGTAGTTTACCTACAAAACATCTAGACTAGTGGCCTTATACAACCCATTGGACATGGATTAATTAAAAATTACTTCTCTATAAGACCAAATATAAAAATAAACATGATATTGAATTTTGAAACAAATTTAAAATTAAAAGTATCTTCCAAACACACCAATAAAATAAGACACACACAATAAATCAAGGAACCCACACAACAAACCAAACATGTGCTAGAAACACTTGTAGAAAAAAATCCTAATATTTTATGTACAAGAGGATAAATTGACCTCAATATCAATGCTTAAGGTGTATCCCATTGACTAGGATATGTACTTCTTCTCCATTTGGTTTTTAGAGCTAAAAATCATTATGTTACCTATAATGAGTGATAACATAGGGCCCACTCCATAAAATGTCAAAATTTGTGTCTTATAAGCTTGGCCATATATTCATATAATTTAAGCACAAGGTCACCTTGTAGGAATATTATTTTAAAATATCTCTTGTCAAATTTACTCTTGGTTTGAGATTGATGAGACTCCATATTATGAATGACATGATATCTTATTTCTTCTAGCTCCATCAACTTAACTAGTCTAATCTTCATGGCATCATTATCCATCAACTCAAAATAATGTGTAATCTCTAGAGCTAGTAATACAAGCTATATGGGTATCTTAGATTATTGTCCATATGCAACCATGTATGGTGAGTTTCTGATTTCTCTTTTAGGAGTGATCTTATTAGCCCATGAAGTTATCTTTAATTTTGTGTTCCATGTTCTCTGATTTTCCTCCAAAGTCCTCTTGATAACTCTAATTATATTATTATTTGTGGACTATGTTAATAAATTCCCTTATGGGTAGTATTTGGAAGATGAACTTAGGTGAATTTCATGCTTCACAACCCACTCATTTATCCTAGTATTAAGGAAATCCATTACATTATCTAAGATAAGTGTAGAAGGTACCCTAAATCTAGTTACTATACTTTCATATAAGTCTAACACATTAGTTTCATTAGATTCATTTATAACTATATCCTTTGTCCATCTACTAAAATAATTAGTTGTAGTCAATAACCATTTACGATTATCACTTGAAGGAGGATTGATCATACCAATGCAATCCAATCCTCATTGTATGAAATGTTGGTCTACTTAAATGGGATAGAGAGGGAGGGATACAAAATTTTGTTTTCTTATGAATAAGGAACACTTTTGACACATTATCACCCATGAATATGAATATTTGAATAATCTAGGCCAATAATAACCATCTCTCATCACTTTTTTCTAATGTAGTTAAAATGACCACATGATGATCCATCATGAAATTCTTCCAATACTTTTTCAACCTAATCAGCCTCCACAAACCTTAATATCACACCATTAAGGTCCTTTATAAATAGTATTATATATACCAAGACATATGAAATGGATTCTAATCTCAAATGTCTCATTTTAACCTTGTTTAAACCTAATGGACACTCACCTATTTGGAAGAATTTGACCATGTATTGTGTCCAACTCATGGTAGATGAAGATGAAACTATTTGAGGGTCATATTTGAGTGATAGGACAACTTATTTTATATTTTTCAAGTCTGATTCTAAGTTCTCAAAAAATACCTTACCTTTCACCAACTTGTCAACCTTAATATCTACATCATATTCCATAACTTTGTTGATCTAACTAACCATTTTCTTATTCAAATATCTACTCAAAAATAAGTATTTAATGCTTGGATGATACACCATCACATGTAATTTATTTTTAGAGAGCATATGGCTGGATTTTTTAAGGCTTATTATAACATTAAGTAGTTTCTTCTCTATAAAAGTGTATCTTACCTCATAGTCTTATAACCCTTGGCTAAAAAAAGCAATTGATTGTTCAAGACCCTATTCATTTGATTATGTCAACATGGCTGAGATGACATCATCATGTTCCAAATAACACAAGGTAAAGTATTTCTTTAAATTAGTATTTTTTAGTGTTGGAGCTTAAGCTATTACTAGTTTGATAGAACCAAAACTATCCCTTCCTTCTCTAGTCCAACTAAAATCCTGATTTTTATTCAACATGGATGTTAGAGTCTTGACAAGATTATAAAAATTAGGTATTCTCTTTCTTAATTTTATCATAATCATTAAATATGCTTTCAAGTGTCACTAGGCCTTTAGGAAGTTTGTTTGACCTTAATTGCATAATTTGATCACCATATTATTCCTACAATTTGGATTGATTTATTGAAGATAACTTAGCTTCTTCTTGTAGAAATCATGATATTTTTTTTATCACTATAAAATACTTGTCGATTAATATCATTATCAAGAATGGAATGTCTTACTACTACCTTGACATGTGGTTGAAATCTTGAATTCTTGACATCATTAAGCATATCAAACTAAAATCTAACTACAACTAGCCTATTAGCATGCTAATTTTCCTCCCTTGGAATGCCTTGTATGTTTAAGGCTTAAAAATATTTCATAATATCATACACCCTATGTTTTTAAGATTTTAACAAGGAGTCCTTTTTCATATTTTAACCTTTTACTTGATGAACAATCAACTCACTACCACCAAATACTTTTAAACACTTTAGTCCTCTTTTCCTAGGCCATTAAAGGCTATGCACAAGTGATTCATACTATGCTAAATTAAAATCAAATCTAAATTTAAATACAAAATTAGTATATTGACTTTTTTTGGAAGGATTCACCAACATTGCACCACCTCCTACACCAATCTTGTTCCTCAGTCTATTAAAGAATAGCTAACATTGACCATCCATGGGCTCAATAGGCTTGGCCAACTATGGAATGAAGGTAAATTAATCATGTAAGTAATACACTCATAGGATTAATTATTCCATGAATTTATATGGATCATGTTCATGATTTCCAACTTCCCACTCATCAAGAAAAATATTAGGTATGCATTCAAGAGAAATAATTGGTTCTTGGTCAACATGAAGATATTCTTCATCAAGAATAATGTAATTAACATTAGAGACTTTAGGGACATAAGGTATATATGAATCTTATAATTTTTTAATAATTATATTCTCAACTTTGGTTCCATACCTATTCCTATAAACCATGTAAGACCAATCTGATGACAAGTATCCCCTAGTCTTGGTTGTTAACTCCCTAGATAGGCATAGGGCAAAGTGGGGTAGTAGGTATATTAAAAAAACATCTTGAGGAATTAAAAAAGTGGGGAAAGAATGTAAAGTCAAATTTAGAAATTTTATAATACATACAGCCTTGGTGGTTGTCCCATCTAATTTCAACACTCCTTTGGTGATTGGCTCATATTTTAGGCCTAGCTTATCAACCAATTGTGTAGTCATTATAGAGGTACTAACACCACTATAAATCATAAAATTTTAAACAAAATACTCAAATATTATTATAGAGAGATATAAATGAGGAGGCTTATCACTCTTGACTTTTTTTTATCCTTTAGGCTGAGTGTCATTCATGAGGACTGCTCTCTCTTTCATTGTTGATCTAGCTACAAGGTTGAGATTAGAAAACTCTTCTTAAAGTATATATTGTAATCCATAAATGGATAATTTATCCAAAATTATAATATTTAAATGTACCTTATTAATTTTATCAATAATTTTTATATAATAACTACCAACCTTTGGTTATCCTTTATGAGTAACAACACTATCTTGAGCTTGTGAGGATTGAGGTAAAGGAATAACTCTCACATTCTAAGTTTTATACACTACTTGAAATTTAGGGGTTACATTATGCCTATTATTATCTTGAGACACTTGATAAATTGGTATAGGTACTTTAATTACTTCTTTATTACCTTATATTTATCTTTTCTTAGCCCTTGTGTCATCTACCACAGGAGTATCAAAGTTATACATACATCCAAACTGATTCATAGTATAATAGTCTCCTTATTTCCAATTTAAAAGTTTAAATCATGTTTCAATTTACCTTGATTATTTTATCTTTATGGTTTCATATCAACTTATGGATTTTGAGAATCTTGAGTACCTTGAGAAACTTGAACATTTTAAAAAGTTTGAGAACGTTGCACCATGGGAACTTGATTGGACATACCATTGGAATATAAAATCTAGTTTTTGAGTTGATCATAAGTAAGGCACCATGAATAATCTTGGATTAGGATATTTTTATATAGAATAATATAATGTTAAGAGCTAGCAACATTTGGGTTGTACCTATTGTAAGGCTTATCATTAGTGATTTATCCTTGACGTTGATAGTTATCTTGGAAAGGAGGTCTATTGGCCTAATTAAACTAGTTATGTGGCTATCAAGGCCTATAATGCTAAGATTTTTTCCTCTTTATGTTCTTAATTTCATTTGAAATTTTTTTTAGAAGAATCTTAACTTCATGTAAGTTATTAGGAGGATTAGAGGTAGTATGTTATTAATTATTTGGTGAAGGAATAGAAGTCAATGTGGGAAAAACAAGGGGAGTATAAGAAGTAAGAGGATAAAATTCTAGGAAAAATAATATAGGAGGCATTGGATCAATATTTCCATCTTGGATAAGTAATTTTCAGCCCTTATCACCACCTCATAAGCATCAAGTAATGTGTTCCCCCATTGATTGATTCATTACTGCTATCATTGTTCAAGGCCCTCAAATAGTATAATAAATCATAGTTTTTAGTGGGTTTGAATATGATTTGGATTCTATCCCAATTATTTTGGAACCTATAGTTGAAATCAACCATTAATTATTGAGGATCTCTCTTTATGGTAGTCAATTATTCCATGAATGGTAAATGATCACTCTTATCCTCAAAATGCTTTCATAGTTATTCTCCTAGCTCATCCAAGTGGTAATATAATTAGGCCTCAAGCCTCTATACCATTAAATGTCCTTACATTTAAATGAAGTGGCTAAAAATATGATTATTACATTATCTTTTTTCATATGATGCATGGAATACATGTTAGCAATAATTTTTAATACTCAACAAGATTAATAAAATCTTCTCTAGTGAGGTATGGGATAATTTTAAGGGTAGAAATATATATATAATCATATTGAGCTAGGATTCGAGGGATGACACCATTTAAAGGAACAAAATATTGCTTTATAGGCACTACCATCTTGAAATTTGGAATCAAACAAAAACTTTCTATATATAGATTTGGAACAATAGAAAAAGACCTTTTTGGGTAAGGGTGTGTAGTGGGAAATATTCTTTTCTTTTCTAAATGATAAGTTAATTCTAAAAACTCAAAAGGATTTTAATATAATATATTTTAGTTACCTTTGGCATGAAAACTATAAATTATTTTTTCAACTAGGATGTTTGAAAGCATGTTGTAGTCACTATACTATGATATCTACAAGTATGTCAAGGCCAACACCAATATTGATAAATCTTCTTGAATTTGGGTCCATTGGGCATGCCAAAATTTATTGTCACTTTGAGTTTCACCCTTTGAGCAAGTGTTTCAAGTCTCCTCACTCAATTTACACAATGTAAACTCTTTAAGTCTATGGGTTGCCTATGGCTAAAGAGAACTTCCAAAGAGGGTTATCTACCTTGATGCCACACCTATATTATCACTACACCTACTCAAATTATAATGAAAATGGAGAGATAAATCTGAAATTAAATAGAAAAAAGAGGTGATACACCAAATTTTAGGTCTCCTCCTATGGTATATTAGTTGTAACAAAGCTAAACAAGGCTGAATCTAATCACATAAGTTCAAATAGTTGTCTATCACAAGTATTTCAATATGTAGGTTATAATTGATACAACAATTAAGAGGGACAATCAAGAAGCCTAAAACAATGCACTAATGAAGGTTCCCCCACACTTAATATTTGCATAACCATTTAATACACACCATATGACCTGTAAAGAGATAATTTACTCATAAATATGAAAGAATGAAAGGAAAAATGCAAGGATATTGAACATTAACACTATCATTAACCATGAATAAACTAAATATGGGATGAAGAAGACAAAATCAATTTACATTCAGTTTAAAAACAATAACACATATAATTTTAGTAAGGATTTTTCATAGTAACTTGGAGGATCCATTTACAAGCCATATCAAGCCAAATATATAGAATAAAGGAAAAGAGAGAGATGGAGGGAATGTGGAAGAAGTCCATCATGAATGTCATCTATCATGAAACCAAGTAAAATGCTAAGAGAAGGTGAAGAAATAGTCACATTATTTAGCCTCAAAATGTTTTAGTTTTTATTGATGATTTATTCATGAAAATTTTAGTATAATTTGTTATTAAACTCTTATGACTCATCTCTCTTCACTTAAGATTGTCTTTTCTTGGTTGGAGGAGTTACAACTTACTATCTTGACACATGGTCTACTTGAAATTATTGGTATATTTCTACACCATCATTGACTCTTTGAATGAATATCCCATCTTGGTGAGAATTATATTTAATATTTACACCTCCTCATACTATTATCTTTGTCATTATAACCTAAAACTTGCATGTCAAAGTTTATTTGATGTAATGGGAGGTAATGGGGATAAGTCTATCTCCTTCTAAAACCTAGTCCTTATTTGAATATTATCATAACACTATTTTAAAACTAATATATTTCCTATATAAGTTCATTTAACCTTTGTCTAATATTATAAATCACCTTAAATGAATCTTCATATTTTACTAATAAGAGGGTTGGAGAAGGTTACAAGCATTTATGTTATGGAAGTTCCATATGGCCTTGAGAACTATATTTAAATCTTGTTCATGTTACATTATTTAAAAATTGAGGTTTTAGGTGTTTTAAGACTTATTATGGTTATATAAGATCATTTTCAACTTGTGATAATATTTTAGGGTTTATAGAGGCCTGTAGGCTTCTTTAAAGGTCTTTAACAATATACCTAGTGAATTGCCTGTGAACAAGCTCTTTTCCTCTACTTGTAGCCATTGAAATTATTTTTTTCATAACCTATAAAACATATAAATAATTTCATTATGTGATTACAAGGTTTTAATGAGGGTTCTTGATGCCATTTTTTATCTTGACAAGGTCTATAACCTCATTCTTATTTAGAAACATGGAATAGTCTACATCTAGACCTAATTTAGTGACTTGAAACTTGTATTATCACCTAGAGAGTATATTAAATGAATATTTTATGTATATTATACCTTTTTTTAGGCCTAAAAATCATCTTTTAATGGTTAATAAGTTTAAAAGTAGCTAGAAACATGAAATTAGGCCTAAAAAGTGCAATTTTAGACCATTTTCTTGTACTTATCCTCCAAACATACCAATATTATTTAACTAATAGGTTACCATGATGATTTAATAAATAATAAAGGTGATTTAAAGTTATTTTAAGTTTATTGGAATCATTTAAACCAACATTCTCAGTCATCAAGCTTCTTGAGAGTAAAATAAGCAGTTTTGGGTGTCTATCTTATTAATGATTATTCATAGAGTTGAGCCTCCAAATTAAAATAAAAAAGAAAAAAAATTGGAGTATAAAAACATTAAAATAATCCCATGATGTAACTATACCACATTCATCTGCTCAACTAACTTCTTATGTGAGAAAGTTTGTCTTCTCGGGCTTTCAAGCCTATAGGTGTGAATTCTATAAGACTATTTAAGCAAAAAATGGCTTTAAATGCTTTATTTTTGGTTTTAATATCATCCTATATTCTGGTTTAATGTTATATAATATATTTATATGGTTTTAAAAAGTTTTTACCTCCTCAATATTCTTTAAACTTGATTAGCCCATGCCAAGGGTTTGTAAGCATTATGATTGTTCTAGCCCTAATGGATTCCTTGTGATATTTTATCTTCATTAAAATGAATCAAATAATTTTATATATTGTAGTAATGTAAAATTATACCTTTAATTAATATTTATACATTATTTTAAACACACAAAAAATGTCCTCTCTCTCTATTTTCTATATGTGGTCCTATAGGTGCTTATTTCAAACTTGAAACCCATTCTAAACCTTATGTTTGAACTAATACCTCTACCTCATAAAACCTTGGATTATAATGGTGTCAAAATGGATTTTATGTATAATTATTTTATTAATATTTAATATGGATAACAAAATAGGGAATAAATCTTCACATTTGTGTAAAACTATACCTACTATAAAAGCTCTTCTTAGGTAACTGATTGTGCATAACTACATACACTCTTTTTTCTCAAATAAACATATCCATATAATTTTATATATCATTAAATATATTTATAAATATTTTTTTATCATTAAAATCCTCAATAATCCATTTAAATTATCAAAAATGATGGGAACTTCCATCTAGACTTCATTTAGGTGTAGTAGGATGTAAGACCAGTTAGGCTCCTTAAAGGTCATTCATAAATATAGGGCTATAAATATGGATCCAATACCATTAATTTTACAAATAATTATTATAAACCATGTAACTTTTCAAAAATGTTTGCACATAATATTTACGCTTATTAAGGTCCCCATGACTGAAAACAGGGTCTAGATTGTGCATTTACAATTTCTTAGTAAGGATGATCATGTAAGTATTTTAAAATTTTATATGTTCTTTAATTTAATTAAAAAATTGTAATATGTTTTAAATCCCTATTTCATTTGTATTTTTCCCCAAAATGTCAAACATGTTTGCCTATTATACTGTGTTTCTTGCATTTCAAGACTGTGTGCTTGAACTAGCACTAGAAAGTCACTTGGGAGGTAAATTAAAGATGGTGGAACATGTAATAAATAGTGAAAAAACAATAAAAATTTATATTATGTTATTTTATCCTTTTTCATAATATTTAAAAACTCTCAATAGTTTCAAATATCTCCAAACTTGCATCTTCTCAAACCCTACAGACCTATAGGTTCACATTTGACTCATTCATGCATTAAATGCTTGTTTGAAGATGGTTTAGGATATCCAATTATGTTTTTATTAATTTATATACATAATATACATATTTTTCACTCATATTCATGCTATAAATACTCACAACCCTATATAAATATTGATTGTCATGTCAAAATCAACAACATACAACACCTCTTGCCATCTACAGGTTTGGTCAATGGGTGTTTGCTTCAAGTTTTATATTTTATGAGGTGATATAACTATTTAATGTGTTATTAATTTACTAACATTCACCCATATATATTTAAAATTCCTTCAAATGGAAAAAATTTAGGTCATGGGGTTTGTTAGGGTTTTAGAGAGGTTTAACTTATTATCAATGATTCATAAAGCTCTGCCCCCTAATACTAAAACTATTTCCATGAATTTTAAGGCTATAGGGGTATTCAACATACCCTAATGTAATTTTTACTATCACTCTCTCTCCTCCATTAACCAATGATAGAAAATTGACCTTATTAATTATGCCTACAAACCTACAAACCAATGGAAGAATTGAATAGGTTTTTATCTCTTTTTGAACTATATTATCTTCTTAAGCATGATTTTTATCTTAGGGAATATACATGAGGCCTTATAGAGGATTATAATACAATTATAATATCTAAAAAACTTTCATGAAGGCCTCCATAAACCCTTCTTCATCAAGAAACTATTTATTTACCAAAATGCCTTGTTATAACTTCATGTAAGATGTCTATGGAGTCTTTCTTGGCTTGTTTAAAGATAATTTAATGTAGAAATAATCTCTCTTGTCTACCTTTATTACATGTTACTCTATTTATACATTATACAATGAAGATAATAGTTTTAGATGTGAGTTTATGTTATAAAAAAGGCTTTGACACCGCTTGGCTAAGTGTATAGACAAAATGAGATGTAATATTCTCTTGAACAACCTTTATGCATGATATCTTACCATCATACTTGATGTTTCATATCAATTTAATTTGAAATGTTAGAACATGAAATAGGACAAAAACAAGTGAATACCTTAAACTCCACAAAATTACCTTAAACTTTCCAAAGCCTTAAAAAGGCAATATTTCCATCTTACCAACTCTACTTCTTGATCCACTATTTACTAAAGAGCACTAGTCATCTTGAAAAATCCTTACACCACTTCATAATTTTCATCATGCATAACTTATCTTTAATTTTACAAATTAAACTTAACCTTTCCAAAGTTATCTTAAACTTTTATAAACTAAATTACAAAATATCTCTTCAAATATCATGGCATGAAGTTGATTGGACAAGATATACACATGAACTCTATCATCCCATTAAGACCATATTTAGACCTTGAGATGACATTCAAAACCACAACCATGAAACCAATACATGATTATCAACAAGACCATTTCAAGGTTAGATGACTTAATTACCTAGTTTTGAAAAATCCTTGGTCATGGGTGACTGATTAGCTAATAAAATATTTGTGTGACATTCACATGTCCTTTTTATGTGGTCTTTTGGCCTTATGTGTGACATTATATAAAATTGTGTGGCATTACTTGTATGTTCATTACTTTTACTATGGTGTAGTGATCCATATCATGTATTAACTTTATTTTTTTACTTTTACTATTATTCCATGATACCTATCATTCACATGTTTCTTATGTGATTCAATGTTATATATGTCTAAAACATGTTTCATATGAAATTGAATATTATGATGCAAATATATTTAAAATGTTCACATGATATTACATTACTATATTTTTCACATACTCTATATATTTTATTTTTATATTAGTGACTTATAGGTTGAGTCCATCTCAAAAGGGGGGGGGTTATCACGTTGGGCTTGCCTTGAGAATTTGAGCCCTCACGAGCAATAAATTTCATAATTATGATAGAATATGATGTTTATATTTTTAGTATAGTTAATAATTTTTATATTATGGGGGCATATGACATGCATGTGTAATGATCATTATAGTTATTCAAGTAAAAATTCATATATACTTGATTCATATACATTGTCATGTGAAAAAATAATTACAGTTAAAAGTTTAAAATAGTTACAATATTCAATTGGCATTCTATATCAATATAGTAAAATACAAGGGGAAATATCTTCATTCATGTTAATGTTACTACATTAAAAATTTTAAATATATATTTTTAAAAGTTCAAAATTTTCAAAGGTATAAATTATCAAATAGAATCTAGATCTCTCAAAAACATTGTGATATATCTCATTTTGCAAGTGAACCATGTTAGAGTCTAGAGACACTCAACATATATGATTGTAATTTAAAAATATGCATTATATGGTTTAACCCATTCTCTTACCATGTTTGAGTCTAGTGACACTCAAAATATATTGTTTCATTGTATCAAGCCACATTTCATTGTTTCACCTCTATAATTATTCTATAGAGTACTTCAAATATTAAAATGAAAGTTGGAACATACAATCTTTCCAACTCAAGGGATTTTATTGGTTTCTAAAATGAGACTTGTTCACTCTTAATTCACCATAGGCTCAAAATTTCTCCAAATTCCTCACAAAGAGGGGACACACATTTTTATACTTTAAATTTACATGGATATTATATTTCATCATATTTCAAGTGTATTATTTCCTTGCTCTATTTACAAATTTCAACTTTCAACTTTCAGATTTTTAATTTTCAAATATGAACAATAATTAGTTTTATTAACATTATTGTAGGTTTTACATTTACACACCTTGCAATATCAAAGTTCATATCAAAATAAAAAGTGTGCATACACACTTAGGTTCAAATTATTCTTAATTCTAGTAATTGCAATCCATTACATCACTATAATGATGATAAAATATACCAAAGAATTACAAAGGAAATAATGGAAAAAAATAAAGAAGTATGTGACCATAGAATAAAAATATAAATAGTGGGTGTTTGTGATAAGGGCATGGTTTATTACCCATTTCTTACCATGTAAATAAAAAAATAAAAAAACCAAAAGGTGTGAAAATGACAATAGATCTAAGGACCAGGAATAGGTATGAGGGATGAAACTAAAAAACAAAAGAAAATAAAAAAGAACCTAAAAAATGAGTTATCTAGAAAGAAAAGAGAATAAATATAATCTAAAAATACTCAAAGGAGATCTACATTGGTTTTTTTCCTAGAGGTATATTTGAGCTAGGCATTAGACTTTCTTGTCTGGATATAAGCACATGGATCTAGTCTAGTGTGATGCCATTACTCAACACCCCATCACCATGAAAGTCAATCCCATTTCCCTGCCATAAAGATAAGTGGCCTGTATAATCCATGAGAGCTCCTTTAAAATCTAGTAGGTGACTTCTTTCATCTACTAGACATATAGTAGTGGATAGATGATCATCAACACTGGTTTAATCTATGGTGAATTTCTCTTATATGGCATCTTATGGTGTTATCATCATAAATTATACCCTTATATATCCTTCTCAATGTAACCATATCATCCTCTAATTAGCCTCTCAAGGTATTTTTATATCTATTAAGTCATTTTGTTGTCTATTAAAGCATTATTTATTTTTAAAATATAACCTATAAAGAGGAATCATCCAGCTTAGCATGTAGATCTAAGTAAGAGGAGGCATTGAGCACTACACTTATATTGTGTTTTCATTCTAAAATAAGACATTATAGACCTAATTTTTACCTTAGCATTCCAAATCTACATAGTTTTTTTTTTTAGTTTTACATTGGCATTTCAAATCAACATACTACCTTTTTTCTAGGACTACATTTTATAAGTGGCATCCTTTGGAAAGAGGCATCATTTTTCCCCCATAAGATGTGTGATTTATTTTACACTATGTGGTGGAGGAAGATCTACCCACCTATGCATTAGAGGAGACTCTTTTATGGTTCAACTAGGTTAAGACACCTATAATCCATATTTTATCCTCTTTACACAAATGGAAATTCATTAATTTTGCCTTATCAACTATATTTGTATTAAAATAGGTATTCAAACTTGCTTACATGCATATTGACGTAACTAGAGATACTATTTTTCCCTTTGGTTGAATTTTTTAAGTCCATGGTGAAATTTTGGTTCTAACTAGTGGATGCACTCTTATGTTCCTTTTCATTTTGGTCACTAAAACTAGTTTATAGTGTTTTTTAATTGTTTTGACCCATTTTGATGGGAAATCAAAATGCTTATAACTTTTAAACCGTAACTTATATTTGAGTTCTATTTTTTTTAAAGTGTGTTTTTCTATTCTCTGTCTATTGTTGTCATGAAATTGTAAAAATTCACTATTATATAAAGTGCCATATTCTAGGGGGTCTTTTTGCATTAGATGTGCTACCTTGTACTTATGATTTGTGGTGACATTTTAATGGTGACACATTTTATATTTTTTAATAATTTTTTGAGGGATTATTCATTTTTTTGCACATACCTTATCTCTTTTATTTGTCAAAAATTGAAGGGTGAGGTTTGGTCAGGAAGGAGGTCAGACCCCCTCACAGGAAACACAAACTTTCTTCTTGTTTATTTTCAATTGCATTGTCATCATTTTTTCACTCATGGATGTATTTTTGATTGAGTTTGATGTCATATTCTTGAGTGTGAATTATCAATACTAAGGTGTTTCATGTGCTATGGGCCCTACACTGTACTTCATGCATGCACTATCTTGAATGCATTTCTGACTAAAACCAATATCCTTTTGTTTGTGCTTTACACATTGTTTCTTTTTGGATAATGATCATTTTATAGTGTTTTTGCATACATGGCTCTTTTCACCATTTGTCACACTCTCCCATCAGCCCATGACATGCATTAGTACTTTGACACATTATGTTGTGTCATGTCTCCTCGAGGCCCCTTTCTTAAAACCTCACCTTCTATGGGGACACATTTACGCTCCCTTATTTTTGGAGCATCTCTCTTGATGGCTCTTTTGGCAGGTTGATAGTCTCATTATTTAGAGCTATTCTAGTGAAGCATAGTGTCTTCCTTGTTTCTATTTGTTTTTTTTGTATGGTTTATATTGTTGTAGTCATATAAAATGCAAAAATTGGTAACTTGAGCATGGATGATGACACCCAACCTTTAGGTCCCTCTTTCTTTCTATCCTAACCCTCTTAAGCTTATTTTCACTAATTCCTAGTCATCTATAACTTTTTAGACTTGATCTCAGCTAAGCCAAACTCCTCTTTCCATGATAGATCCATCCCCTCAAGTCATGTCTACTCAAAACAATAGTGCTACATTAAAACCATAACATCATTTCCACTCCTATCTATTTTCAATGATATTGTCCAAGTCTATTTCTAGACCCAATGGTCAATTTATTCTAGTTTTCCATCCTTATCCTTGTTAGCCTAATGTGAGCATATTCAACCCATGACCAATAGATCCCTATAAAATCCCATTAAAATAACATTTATAAAGGGTTAGAAATTATCACTAAACAAGCACAAATACAAGCAAGACAACTCAAGAAATCTTCCTTATTCTCTATATACAACCAACTAACACACTTACAAGCTTATTCAAATCCTTACACCAATCCCTAGCCACCTTAAGTATAACTAGTTTAACATTCTTCATATTCATACACATAATTTCACAAAGCATATCATGTGGGATAACTACACATGGCTTGATACCTCTTTGGAGTATTGAAATGTAGGTAGCATACCCACACAAGGGGTATGGATCCATGTCTAATGAATCTTACACACACTAACCCCCCTTTTTGCTCAAAATTGCTCAAAGTACAATGGAAAAGAGGGTTTAAAGAAATAATATGATATATATGGATCTATATAGAATTATAGCTACCAAAACTTTGTAGATAGGGTCACACAAACCTAGTGAACAAAACCTAAAAAGCTCAGATCCTCAAGACAATAGTGGCAGAGGTGGACTATAGCATTGGTGCCACTCTTGTTTAGTTTTGATGCTCCTATCCAATCACAAAATGAAGTTTATATCTTAGTTTGTCATAGTGTCCCAATATTGCATAGTAAATTCTAGCCTCTATCTCAATCGAATCAATTAGTTTCTAGCTAAATCTCATTTTCTTCCCCTTATTACTATTTTTAGAAAAAATTGAATTGCAATCAAATTTCAAAAATCAATGGATTAATAATTACATATTTATTTAATAATTTTACTACTCAAACCCTTTAACTAAATTTAGGAATAATACACCAATTTTCCTAAAATTATTAAATCATTTGGTGAACCTGACCTACTTTAAACATGCATAAAAACCCTAGAAACCCTAGGGTAAAATTCCTACTAATTTCTCATATATTTTTCTAATTTTTTACTTGCATAATAAAATTAGAAATTAGCTTTAAATTTTAAAATTTCTTAGTAATTTTAAAATATATTTCTTTCAAACCCTAGTTGACCATACTAGGTCCCAGTAATTTTCCAAATTTTTTTAAATATTTACTAGCATATTTAAATCAGAAAATCCTTTCAAAATTCAAAATTTCATAGTAATTTGTCAAAATATTTATTTTTCCAAACCCTGGTAGTATCTACTAGGTTTTATTAAATCACTAATTTTCCAATAAATTTTTGATTTTTTACTTGCATATTTTACTCAGAAATTCACTTTAAATTTCAAAATTTCATAGTAATTGTTAAAAAAAATATCTTTCAAACCCTAGTTGCCTACACTATGTCCCATTGCTTCTTAAGGTATCACCTTACATCTAGAATCAAATTTCAAAAATGGATCTCACTTATTTACAAATTTTTCTTACATTTCTTGCAAATAACAAAGAGACCATAATTGGTCCTACCAAAATTTCATTATAATAAGGAATGATATACAAAATTTAGGAATAGAGGTTTCATTATTATTATTATTATTATTATTATTATTATTATTATTATTATTAAAGGAATAATAATATTATAATAATCATATTAGATTGAAATAATGATATTATAATAATGAATAACGTAAGGAATGCTTATTTTTTATAATAAGGAATGCTATTAAAAAATTCATGGCTGAAAATGCACAAAATTTCAATATTCCTTTTTCATACTCTCTATCATGCATATGGAAAGATTTTCAAGTTTATCATGTTAAACATGTTATAAATGCTATGATTCATGTAAAAAATTTCTATACATTTGTGCACAAATACATGTGCTCTATCCCTTGCTTTTTTTCTCTCATATGGAAGGATTTTCAAGTTTAATATGCTAAACATGTTAGAAATTTTATGATTCATGTTATAATTTTCTATACATTCATGCACAAATACATGTTCTCTATCCCTTGCTTGTTATATCTTGTGGAATGTTTTTATAAACATATTATTGTACAACTCACCACTCAAATTTCATGCATTTTACTCCACATTAATGATTTATGCCTGCATGCATATAACTCATTGGCTAATTTTGAATATCTCCTTATCACTACTAGACATGAGCAAACACTAGCCGTTATATCTATCCCTCCTCCCTTCAAGCTTGGTACATCTAGCTTTTATCCTACACCTACTACCAGATCTATGTTTATAGTAAATCATGCAGTCCATGCTATCACCCAAGTTTACAAAGATAGGTAGGTTGATTACACCCATGGCTAGAGATTTATCACTCAAGTTATCACCCCTTCAGATATAGTTTCTATTCTTAAGTGTATTCAATGATAAGATGTTTATAAATATGTGTTGTATGCAACCCTTCATAATACTAGAATTCTTATTTCAGCTAAACCAACTTATGTTTCATCTATCCTCAACATAATGTAATGGACTGAAGAGCATATTTCCTTTGAGAAATAAGATTTACCCCCATAACACATCATTGAAAAACATCTACCTCTATATATTCAATTGAGAATTAATGGTGTGGGGGTAAAAAGAGTGTTAGTTGATAACGATTCAGGACTTAACATTTACAACAATTATTTTCTTAAATGTATTAATATACAACCTCAAGATCTAGACCACTCTGACATGAACATCAGAGGATTTGACAACATCCCACAAAAATTCAAGGGTAAAATAACATTCAATATTACCTTAGGGCCTAAGACACTGCCAACTACATGCCAAGTCATGCCAAATGACCTTAACTATAATTTATTACTTGGTCAGCCATGGATTCATGATATACATGTAGTCCCTTCTACACTCCATACTTGTCTAAAATTTAGTCATAAAAGATACATCTACACATGCCCAATAGATAAAAAACCTTTTAAATACTACCAAGTTATTGAAAATCCATAAAATTATATTCTACGGTTCAATTTTGGTCACTTACCTACACAACCCATTGTTCACAATGTACCCTAAGATAATGCAACACATCAACAAACTCTAAGTTTCATAATACCACCTAAAAAAAATCACCAATTTACCTCTCCTTTTGCATTTAAATGTCTTAATAAAATGGGATGTCATTGGGCAAAGGTTTGGGAAAGCATGAACAAGGAATCATCAATCATGTTGAGGCATTTACATAATATAGAACCCAAGGGCTAGGATATCAGCTTACCTATCTTTATAATAACCCTTCTTTTGCCACTTCAAAACATAAAAAGTTTTGCCAACCCACTACATTGGTAGACCACACCATTAATCATACTTTAGAATTATCATTGATATATCCTGATCTCATTAATGGCATAGCCTCACTAGACATGTTTACATTAGATGAATTCTCAATGATGAATCCCTCCTACAATTTCTTAGAGCATATGAGGACCTTCCATCTTGATATCATAAAAATAGATTTCCTCATCACACAAATTCTCATGTATACTTTGAAGAAAGCCTAGATTGTCTCCAAGACATACGAGTTGATTTAGATGATACTATTCCTACCACTCCCTATGCACTCAATCATTTCACATTGATTAATAAAGAAATAGTTAATTTCAATTTTGGAACTGACCAAGATGCCCACATTATCCTATTAGCCAATTCCCTACAAAAGGATGAAGATATAGATATTCATCAAGATTTAACAAATTTCCCAAAACTTTTTACTCGGTCTTGCTCAAATATGCCAAGAATTGATACATCTATAGAATTCTATTGGATTCCCTTATAATTGGATGCTAAACTAGTTAAACAAAAAATTCACACAATGCACCCTAAGGTGGCTCTCTTAGTCAAAGATGAGATCTAGGGCCTTTTATATTACGGATTCATTCAACTAATAGCACATTATTAGTGATGATTAAACTTAACTATTGAATTGGGCTAATTATGGGAATAGATAGTGGGAGATGAGATGTATAAAAACTAACTAATGTAGAATCCATAAACACATAGATTCACAAAGGTGGAATATGAATGTGTAATGAATAGAGAAGATTCAAAATAACTCAAAATACCTTTATTAATCATAGTGAAGAAGAATATAAGCTTAGTCAATAGTAACAATTTCAAGATCAATTAGCATCATCTAAGAAGCTTAACACTAAATAACTTAACAATAGTTTCACTGATCTCATACATTCATATATATCTCTAGATAGTTACTAACTATATCTAACAATATATAGTTTTAACTAAATATCTATTTAATTGACTGTATCATAACTTATATCTTAACAACTTATATTCTGAGTTGGAAATAACTAAAATATTCTTGTCTTTATCATTTTTCAAATTTATCTTATAGTCTAATTACACAGTCTTCTAGGTTATCCTTTATGCGTACTGTTCTTGACTAACACTTTCCTAAAAATTCTTCTAGGTCATCCTTTATGTGTACTATTATTTACTAACACTTTCCTAAAAATTAATCTTTTGTCTCGTCCTGAGATAAAGCACCTAGCTAGTTACATGACCTAAATAGGAGAAATATATAATGTCTTAAAGAGCACTGAAGCATCATCATTGGTTTTTCACTCAGGTGCACTACTTAGCTACAATTTTTGGTTTTCATCTAAGTAATGTTCTAAGTGATTGCCCTTTGTGGATTTTTAATCAATTGACTTTAGTTGAATATAAGTCCTATAGCAAAATAGTGGAACCAAAATTTCAAAATTGGCATAATTACCTGATCATGGTTGTGGGAAAGAATGCTTGGTTATATCAGACTACATCATAAGTAGGATGTTGGTGTCTTTGGGTGGTGGCATTGATAAATCTTTAATATACTTCACTAGTGTGGTTGGATTGATAAACTTTTTCTCATTTATCTCTGTAGTGATTGAAGGATCTATCTATGCCAAATCAACCTTATATGATGTCCACCCCAACAAAATGTGATGAATGGTGTGCAAGAGTTCCATGATTGGTGCCTAAATCAAATATAATCAATGCAAGTCTATGTCTAGCATAGTAGACATAGACTAATAAGATTCTTTAACCTTATATTAGATCTCCTTATCCATGTCCATTCATTGGTTGGCATAGAATTGAGCTTGAACACCTATAAAGGTATCACAAATGGCTTGTTTTTGCAATTCCTACATTTTTGTAGAAAAGTTGTTTTTGCAATGAGTTAAGTTTGTAAATCTTGGTCCATAGTGGTGGGAGTAGACTAAGAATCATTCCAAATAGAATTTACTTATTTTTCCAAGTTGAAATGAGGTTTCACCTTGGCCATAACTATGTTGAGCCATGTGTTTCAGTCCATGATAGACTTGGTAATCTGAGTGGCCTACATAGTTTTAGTATCCATAATATTTTAGTACTCAAATATCACTTGAAATAGGGAAATCATTTCTTGATTCAATTTATTTCCTTCCACTAATGTGTTGGGATGATCCTTCAATAGATTCCACTCTTATGCCAACTTTTCCAACAATGATGGTAGCTCTATAAAATCACTAATAGAATTATATGATAAAACTTGTGGGATGATTGCAAGGCTCTTAACTTAAATGGTTTTATAAGATTTCTCTAGAATTCCTTAAAACATCTTGATGTGGGATTTATGTTATTGTGCTTCTTTTGCCTCATTTTATAGTTTTAAATTCTCAATAAAGAGTTATTGGTTGCATTACTTAAGACTAACTACCGACTATTGAATAACCTCATGGAAGGTAGAGGTACCTTCCAATTGAGTTTCCAAAGACAACTTAGAAACATCCAAATAAACCTCAATATTAATAATAACTATGTATTTTTTAGTTGTAGTGGTAGTGGGTGGTGCGTTCTTAAGTGGTTGAACTAGGAGGTGGAAGGTTATGCACTTCATGTCCTCATCCAGTTCATCCTAGAACCAGAGACTTGAAAAGTTATCCTTCTCTAGTTCCTCATGTATTTTGGATACCTTCAGTTGTGGTTAATCTATGGTTTATGGCTATTGTCCTATAGACTGTATTGTACTAGGTGCTTCACCTATCTTGGATTGCACAGATGTGGCCAGTGATGTTTGTTGCATTGGAAAATCTATATGTACCATTTGGTACTTAGGAATTTATTATTGTAGTGTAGTATCCTTTGGCTCTTATATCAACATTAGCTATTGATCAGAGGTTGGCTTTGTTTGGATTGGTTCCTCATCTTTTTTCTATACACTATACTCTTTAAGTTGTTTGACCTGATCCCTAGAGGTCACTATAATTTTTGTTTGTGGGGGTTGATCATCATGTGATGGAGTGGATTCTATCTCCTCTTCTTACTGTAAAAAGTGCCTCCATTGATGTTATCTTTGATCCTCTTCTTTGGCCATCTAATTATCTTCAATAGTTGGAGTTTGTAGATCACTCTTTAATTCCTTAGATGGTAAGACCTCAACTTGAGAAACTTATTCTATCAAACTTCATGATCAATTTTCTTCATTTAAGTTGGGGTTCTCCTCTACTAGTTGTTTCATAGGATTTGATGATGCATGCTAGGTGTGAGGATAGTGCACCAGAGGACTCACATCCTACCCACTATATTCCTCACTTGGATCTACCTTGGGGGATACCTGCTTCATCTTTTCTAAGAACTTGATTAAGCTCAACTTCTACTGTGCTTCTTGTTGGACTGTATCAACTATAATAGATAGAGGATAAGGGGGTATAAGAACCAACAAGATATTAGTGATATCATTCTAAATTTGGATAGTGTGTACTAACTTCCAAAATAAAAAATCCTTCTCTTCCTCTTTATCATAGTAGTATTCCTTCATGTCATCCCTCATGATATTATATACCTTGTCCTCATCAGTCCTAAAGGTGTGAAAATTTTAGAATTGCATGATATATGGAACTTGGGGATCATCGAGCTAAGATGTCTAGCTTCTAGTTTTTCAATTAATTCCACCTTGTGTTAGCTTGATTATAGTCTACAGAGCCTTCCTCTTGACATGGTCTCCTATGAGTGGACCAATTTCCTGGAGGGGTTCCATAGAAGATGTGTTGACTTGTAATGGTGCTGTGCATGCAATGGTCATTTATTTTTGCCTCACCACTATGTCTTGTGCAATTTACATGCTAATAAATAATGGATAGGGCTTGTTTGTCACTATTGGTAGCTCATGGATCTAAATCACTATGCTGAAAGGAAGTTTGGTGACTATGACATGCTATCTAAGATACTTCATAACATCTAGATGAACATGTGGATGTTTGGCCACCATCTATATAATTTCCTCATACCACTATGAAAATTTGACCAATTAATATAAGTATGAATTTCCTTTAGAGTGAATGATGATCAATGAGCTAAAATGGTCATTAAGTCAATAATCAATGTGCAGATGTGTAGTGTCTTCAAGTTCCTACCACTAGGTAAAAATTAGCAACAAAATAAGGAATTGGTATTGAAAGGTGTGTTTCAAATCCTATAATAAATTTTTGAGTTCATGATAAGCTCATGGCATAATAAATCTAACCAATTAAACTCTGCATCCTCTTTCACCATTCTGTGAGTAGTGTCCATGATACCTTTGGTTGCCTCTTTGGTAACCTTAGTCATCTGCTAGTACCAGAGCTTTAAACAATTTATGAATAGGTGTACTCATTCATCTGAGAAGGTATCTAGTGGAATACCTTTGCCTCCCCATTTATATTTTTATTTAATAATGTTGATGATGGGTGGCTTGGTAGACTTATAAGGGGTTAGATATTTCCCTCACTGGTATAGACTAGTGGCATATGCAATGGAATCTATGTTAATAACAATGGTGGCATCCTAGCTCAAGAAGATCTATTGGTCATGATACCATTCCAATATTAGTTGTATTAAATCATCATGGTCACCAAATGTAGGTAACATAAGAAGTCATTTAATGTCAAAACCTTTCTTTTACAGAATAAGGTCCCTATCTCTAAACAACCATCCATGATAGATCCCTTTGAGAGTGACTCCATAGTAATCAAAGAACTTTATTTATTAAAGTTCCACTCTTATGCCCAAATTGTATTTTTTCATTATGAACTTGGCCCTAATCCTTTGATTCACTTCTATGGTTTCCTTGACTGCCATTATTATGCTCAGGGGAAGATAATGCTAAGTGGTGTCATGGGAAACTACTGAGAATGCATAGGTTCTTGGAGTAATTTGAATGAAAAATACAAAGTGGGAATGTCATTGCCCCAAACTCTATTTATAGCATTGGGTGAGAAAGTTAGTGCATGTGGCTATAAATTTGGGCATGTGACAAGCTAGCAAGTAATAGTTAAATCTGTCAAAACAAATCTTTAGTATAGCTATCATTATTTTATTCTCTACCTAATGTGACCATGTTTGTTTATGCTAATTGATATACATTTAATATTCCTTATATTTGATTCACACTAGATGATCTTATGGCATTTAATTTTTTGACTTCTGATGTCAAGGTTTGAATCTATGGAATGATGAAGTTGTATCTAAAGATGTTGACATCAACCCCATATTGTCACCACATCTCCATACACTTATAACTCTTTTATCTTATATGGTTGAGTTAGATGACCCACTACCAATTATTAAATGCCAAAGTAACTAACTTCTATGTATGGGCATCATGTCCTTTCAATAGATCTAATCAAATCACTTAGGGATCATGAATAAAGAATACCTTTAGTTTTTGGGATCCATGAACCAATATTCTTTAGGTTTTTCCCTTATAGCCACCTGTAATATCCTTGTGGGGTAATAAACATGTAATGGTGATGTGACATATCCTTCCAACTTGGTAGATAACCTTCTTCTATTTGTCACATTCCACTTCTCAAGAAATGTTTACATTTACTGTATATGTTAGCTTGGATACTAATGCACTTGAATACTTATACACATAGGCCTAAACTATTACAAACAACTAAAGGTGCACACACAACTATTATAAAATCTTCATACTAAAAAAACTAATAATGGTAAGGTTTGAGCAAGCACCCATTCACATTACTAGGTAATATATTTCCCTTTAAGTCCCAAAGGGTAACTATGATAGACAATGAAATGTCATGGATAATATAAGGCCATTTCCAATAAATGAAAAAATTTCTAGGATGCACCCTAAATCTACTTTCATAGATCAAAACCAATTGACCTTGTCAAAATAGTTTCATGTATAACTTTTGATCATGTTAGGCCTTCTTACTATGTTTATTTATCTCCTACATCCATTTCACTCTATGTCACTGCTCATCTATCTTTTTTAACTAGAGAAGATGGCATATCATGGACTCCTCATTGCCCATGTAAAACATAATAATGATCTACAAACTAGGCACTAGGTACTCCATTATAGCTTCAAAGCTATAAACTAATTGAAACTAGGTGAATCCTATTGAGAACTTATACTATGTGTGGTATGCCCATAGTATCAGTGGGAGCCATTCTTCTCAATCATTTTTTTGAACATCATAGATCTTAGTTAGTATGCACATAATGACTTTATTGGTAGCTTCAACCTATCCATTCATCTATAGATGATACACAATACTTTTATGGTGTGTAATCAGAAACTCTTGTGTTAGTTTAGCAATAGTTTGATTAAGGAGATATGTACCTATATTAATGACTAACTAAATTGGAAGACTAAACTACGTATTGATGTTTTCATATAGGAAACTGGTTATGTCTTACACACCATAACTTAGCATTATGATAGCTTTGACCCACTTCATTAAGTAATCCATAGCTATAATGATGTATCTTGTATGAGTTCTATGACTAAGAGGGTTGATGGGACTGACAAAGTTGATTCGCCAATGCTCAAATGGTTTTTATGCCATCATTGGCTATAACAACATCTCATCCTTATGGTTGGGCTTTTGAATCCACTGACAGATGTCACACTATTGAGCTTCTCTCTACACATCTTGAAATATATTCAACCACCATATTCCACTTTGTAAGATTTTATGTGTAGTTTCCTCACCTACAAAGTGGCCTCCCACAATAACTTGATGGGTTTCTTCCAATATTTTAAGATTCTCATGTTCCAATGCTACTTAATGGATGATATCATCTCAGGCTTTATGATATAATAACCCATTTATAATGTTAAAGGGGACTGTGCAAGTGACTAACTACTTCTTCTCCCATTTTATGTAGTGTTCTAGAAGAGTCCCCTTCTCCAAGAATTATGCAATCTATTATAGGTGTTTAAGAATGGCATCTACTTTAAACAGGTGCATATCTAGGGACTCATCTTGAAACTCCTTGGGTTCATCTCCATTCCTTATATGGCTCAATTGGTTAGGTCCCACATTCTCTCTTCCTATTTTTACATTTATATGGAACTGAAACTCTTAGAATAATAATAGCCATCATGAGATGCATCCTCCTAACATTGGTCTACTCACCAAGTAGCACAGTTCTTGATGTTTTGTAAACATCTCCAATGGAGTAGCCAGTAGGTAGTGTATAAATTTTTGAAGGGAAAAGATAATGGCTAAGGATTCATTCTCTATTTTCCTACAATTATTTTTTATAGTAGACAACTTCCTACTCATGAAATGGATTGGATGATCCAATCCTCTTCTCCTAGCTAGGCCAATACCATGCCAATAGTTATTTTGGATGCATCTACATGTACATGAAATAATTTTTTATAGTATGGAAATACTAGGATAGGTACACTTACCAATTTTATGTTTAATTGGTCTATGGATTTTTAACACTCCTATGTCTATTTGAACTAGACACCTTTGTGTAATAGCTTTTCTAATGGAATCGAGATTGCTGCATATCCTTTGATGAATTTATGGTAGTACCCAGTGTGACCAAAGAATGAGCACACTTCATTGGAGGTAATAGGGGGTGGCATCCCTATGATAATGGTGATCTTAGCTTGATTAACCAAGATGCCCTTGCTACACACCACATGGACTAGAAGTACCCCAAATGGTGTGAAAAAGAGGCACTTCTTTAAGTGCTAACCATAGTGCTCTGCATATTTTATAGCATGAGGCACAACTTCAAAAAATGTTCCTTATACAAGGAAAATATAGCCCAATCATCCAAATATACTTCTAAAAAGTCATGGATGAAATCATGAAACACCTTGACAACTACTCTAGAAAATACCACAGGTGCATTTTTAAGCCTAAATAGCATTACCTTGTATGCAAATGATCCCCACTCAGTTGTGAATGTAGTATTATTTCAATCCTCAGTTGTGATGGGAATCTAATGGTATCCACTAAAACTATCTATGAAGGAGTAGAATTCATATCTTGCCATAGCTTCTAAGACTTCATCTATAAATGGAATGGGAAATGGATCATTTACACAAGCTTCATTCAGGATCTTGTAGACTCCACAGATCCTAATTTCACTTATGTTTTTTAGTTAAACTACCATTGGGATAACCTAATCAAGTTTCTTGATGGGAAAAATAATTCTCACATCTTGCATGTACTATAACTTAGCTTTGACTTTAACCTTCATATTCAGGTTAAGTCTATATGGGCACTTCTTAAATTGGCCTTGCACCAGGCTTCAATTTGATATGCATCTCTCCAAGTTAAAGATACACACCCTTGAATTTAGAGAATGTGGTGGGAGACACATCCTCAAACTCATGTATTAGCTCAATTACTTTAGAGACTTTTAACTCTATCCATTAATCTCCTAAATACACCATTTTGGGGTTATCCTCTATACTGATATTGGAAACTTGCTCCTTCAATGGCTCATGGTATAACTTGCACTCATCTTCAGTTAATGTCTAATAGATAGCATGTTCACCTTCTATATCTGAGAAAGTTATCTACCTCAATCAGTCATCCTCTTCCTCTTTGATAGATGGTTGGGGAAGTGGTTCATTTGGTCTATAAAGTTTAAAGAAATCACCCAAACCAAGATCTTCTTCACTTGAGTCGGTTGACTCATCATCACTTTCCCCCTTAATTTTCTAGTAGGGTTACAACAAGCCTTTTCCCTTCTCCTTAAAAAACTCAAATTGTTGTAAGGCTTGAGTTAGTTTATCATTTGTGGTATGTGAAGTTGTGAAATTTGTATTAACCCCTTCACAAAGGAAGGTTTATATCTTCTCCAATGTGTGATGTATGTTTAACTATGTGCTTTTGAAGATGAAAGTTTGAATGAAATAATTTGGACCTATGTCTAGTTGGTTGTTTCTCATTTCCATTCCTATTGGATATGCCAGGTCATCAAGAGTGGTCCCAATGTGTAGATAAAGCTATAGACCCAATACTTTAGGTGGATCCCTTCTTGAGCCCATCCATCTACATATTATTGTACATGTACTTTGGGGTATTATCCTTTAAACACTAGCTAGTGTTTGTGTGAAATGTTAGGTACACCAAACCAAGCAATCATGAACACATAGGTACTTTCCTAGTCTAGTTGTTCGCTATGAACAACCCACCAGTTATCAGTGATCCCTTTTAGCACATACTATAGTGTGCTAATCCTATACTTCATATTAGTTACATGCTTTTAAAAGTGGAGAATGAACTTGACAACATCTTTAGTGGGAAAATAATGGGTAATCTATCATCTAGTTGTGCATATCATGCATAGAGGTCAAAGCTCATGGTCACCTCATTCCTAGCTAAGGAGGTATGTATCCAACTTGACACTAGCTATGGACTCCTCCTCTTAGTGAATGGTCCTTGTTGGATTGGGCTCTATGCAATCTTGGTTCATATATGTATCTTTATATATGAAGTCTATTTGGGACCATGTCGATGAGTATACCACCTGAGTTATTTTATCATCTTCCTAATTTAGAGTAAACTCATGGAGAGAGATAGTAGGTAAATTATTTAATGCATTGTGCTCTAGTGTACCCTCTTATTAATCAATGTTAGGCCACTCTTGTGGTCATTATTCTATTTATAAAGTGGTTCTGACCATCTGACAACTTTTTTCCTAATAATTTAGAATCAATGGCTCCCTTGGAATGATGTAGGGCTTGGTAGGGTTCATAAATAAAGGAATAATTAGAAGATGGTCTTCCTACTATGACTCTTGTTGGTTCAATAATATGTTTATGTTTATGGTCATCTTCCCATCATAAGCCCACTTTTCGACTATCAAGGTTGGATAATGTGTATCCATGGTTTTCATTTTTATCACTTCAAAATCACCTCATAGGCTCAATCCTACTACTATGATTTCAACATCTTTGAGCCTACCAATGGGCTCTACCTTACCATAATCAGCCAGACTCAATGTAACTAGGTTATAGCTTAGTAGAGGCCACCCAATAGCCTCCTAAGTCAACCATGGTATCATGTTGACCATGCTACCAAAATCAAACATGTCATTGGGTATCTTGTACCCTATTAACTTGATGTCTATGCACACATCTATGTCCCATGGTCTTTTGGTCTTAACATTCCAAACCATTTTATCTACTGTACACTAGCCCTTTTGTGTATAATCCATCAAGTGATGTACTAGATTATTAATATTTTGATAAATGTCCTAATTTCTCAGGGTATTAATTAGCTACACCAATTTTATGAGCATAGTTAAAACTCCATCTTACTTAACTATGCACATTATCTTACCATATAGTTGCACATCGATGGTGGTTTCGTCACTAGCTGGTATCTCTTCTTGATGTGCAGTCTTCAGTAACTACATAGCTTGCCTCACTAGGTTTTTCTATAGTGCTAGATTTATGTATTTGTTTACATGAGCTTTCCAAATCCCAAATTTAAGTGGTGTTTGTAATAGTGGGAACCCTTGTTCATGATGTTACCTACATGTGATAGCCTACATAAAAGCATTTTCCTTAGTCTATGCATTCACTAGGTTGACATTATGCACTATGCACTCCCTTCACTATGTTTTGAGGATAAGATAGTCCACTATGTCATTCTCCTCATAGGTTCAACATTGTGCATAGTAAGACTATTTCTAAGGGTTTGTAGGGTAGTTATGTTATACATGGCCCAATTCACCACACAAATAACACTTTGGGGGTTCACATCTAGGTCTTCCTCATCCTACACTACCATGAGATCCACCTCTACCTATACCATGGTATGCTCCTCTTTGGGATTGGTAGCCCTAATCATTGCACTGCTATTTTGGAGGTTCATAACTAAAGTATCCTTATTGTGGTGACATTTATTCCATGGCTAAGGATATGGAAACTAGTTCAGTTGTGTTGGTACTATCCACCCAGTGGCTCCCTAGGAGTAATAGGGTGGAGGTTGGGCTTCCCACACCACATTATTTGGTAGTGCTCCACTAGCTACATCGACCTTAGGAGAGAATGGTGATGTTTTCTATTGTGAAATTACTATGAAGACATTCTTAATTATGTCTTCCTTCAACTCTTGTAAGGCCCTATAATATTTGTCCCCATGATTTTTATATTTGCAAAACTTATAAAAAAGGCTCTGTGGGCTCTTGAGATAGTGTTGTAGTAGATGGAATTTTACCATGATGTGACCCAAAGTCTTATATAGATCACAATTTTACCATGATGGTGTCCTTTTATGTCATAGTTGACACACCATAGACCATTTTTTGGCCTTTTTACTACTCTCTTCTATATTTCTAGCCTTTGGATGAGCATTTGAAATGTACTTTCTAGTTGGGATTTTAACTCAAAACTAGTTTTGTATTCCTTGATCTGCTCTACCTATATTATAGTAGAACAAGAATCTATTTTCATGAGGAACTACATTTTCATAATGGTAAACTAAATTCATGGCCGTAGACCTTCAACAAACCATATAGCTTTATCAAGGTCTGATAAGGTAAAATCCACTTAATTCAATACATCTAAGAACTTCTTATCATACTCAATTACCAATTCCTAAGGCCCTTACCTAATTTTTTTAGGTCTTAGTTGGTCTAGATTATAGACTTATTAGTAGTGAATTCAATAGTAAGCCAAGTCTTCATGTCCTATAGAGAATCTCTCTATTGTGAAGCAATATGGCAAAAGATGTATTCTAGTGTACATCTCCTTAGTGCTCTAATTAGCTCACACTTCTTAACATCTTTATCTGTGATCCCTTTAGCTTACCATTTCATCTCAAAATTCAAGAGGTATTGTTTGAGGTCTATGGAACCATCATAAGGATCCAAATTGATAAATGTTCTAATTAGATCCATCCTTTGTCCTCATGATTAGATGGGGTTCTGCTAGACACTTGGATGTGTTTGAACTAGAGGCTTTTGAACTGGAGATGTCTGAACTGGAGGTTTCTAAATTGGAGTTGTTTAAACTAGAGGTGTTGATAAATTAACCAAAGGAATTGTAATTGGTTCATGTTATTTTGAGCTTGGACTATCCAATGAAGAATTTTCTCAGTCACTTTCCCAATATGAGATCTTCACCTTACCTAGTCTGAGAATTTATTGTTCCCACTTCCATGCTTTGCTATGTACTTTAGGATGAACAATTGTTTATGAAATACTTGAGAAATATAGTGGTTGTTCCACTGAGAGCTTATGTAGTGCTACTTGAAAGATATGATATATAAAGGCATGTGTTCTGCACCTCTTAGTTATTTCAAAGGTATATCCCTTCTCTTTGTCAAAGTTAATGCTAATAAGTGATCTCAATTCTAATTCAAGTCTAGCTAGTATGTCACCCCATAATTTGATCTACATCATCCAATAATTGATCTATGATAAAAGGATAGGTTTAATGCTAGTTATATCTACTCTCCTAATGTACTAATTTTGTGTAGTGATATACTTGTATGTGTTCTTACCAAAATATGCCTTAACTAATTCTATAAGCTTATATTGCAAAGAATATATGTTAACTTATTCTTCTAGGGTACTTATTTATTTTAATGAATAAATTATAGGCATGGGGAATGTGTGGTATAGGAGAATAGGAACTAAGCACGAGACTCTACCTTTTAACTAGATAGATCTAGTACTATGTCATCGATTAGCTATGCACTCTATCCACTCTAATTTTTTACTAGGGGATATACCACCAACTTCCTAAAAATAACTAAGCTATACCTTGATATGCATTCCCTCATCATCACTCTTTAGCTTCTCTTTTTCTTCTTATCCTTCTTCTATACTCTATCGAAGATTATCTACTTCACTTTCTTCAATCTTCTTCACTCTTCTTCTTACTTCTTCTTCAACCATCTTTTCTTCTTTACTTGCTACATTATGCCTACTTCTATTACTAGTAGTAGTAGATGGAATATCCCATATTATCTTCTATCATAGTTCATGCTCTTTCTCTTGACTATAATTCATGGCTACATCGATCTATCCCTTCATCTAGCTCATAGTTTGTGTCATCTCATGCACTCATTTCCCCTTACATGCACATCCCAATATTTCCTGACCTAACTACTCTATATCAATAGGTCTTGGCATGACACCTTTTTCAAGGATCAACATCTTAATAAAATTAGGAATATTTTGTAACAAAAAATTGGCATATGTCACTATGAAATTTGACTTGCACCACTTCTACTACAGTGTGTGCTTGAACTACAAATTTAAGAAAGTACCCTTCGATATTAGATTCTACCCAATAGTCCATAGCTTAAGCCCACATAGTATATAGATTTCACACTCACTCTAGGTTTCCTTCAGTATAGGTAATCCATTGGGTACTTCCTTGCCTATAACATAAATTTTATACACATGCTAGCCACATTGTTAGAAGCTTAGGGAATTCACACCAGAAGATCTCATATACATCTCCATATAGGTAGTCTTGGATAATTTTTTTAGGCTCACAACCTATTCTCCTCACCTCTGAAAACAAAAAATCATCAATTTTCTCATTTAACCATGCCTCAACATTATTTTTTCTAGGTAACCATCACAACATTAGTGGAATTTCTTATTTAGGGATTATGGATAGTATAGCTAGTTTGAATGGGCAACAGCCATATGATCAACACAATCAACTAGGGGAAGTAGTTCCACACTCACTATGCAATTTTTAGTGATGATTAAACTTGACTATTAAATTGGGATAATTATGAGAATAGACAATGGGAGATGGGATGTACAAAAACTATCTAATGCAGAATCCATAAACACATAGATTCATAAAGGAGGAATATGAATGTGAAATAAACACAAAAGATTTAGAACAACTCAGAATACCTGTATTAATCACAGTATAGAAGAACATAATCTCAATCAATATTAAAAAATTTCAAGATCAACTAGCATCATCTAAGAAGCTCAACACTAAAAAACTTAACAATAGTTTCAATGATTTCATATGTCCATATATATCTCTAGATGGTTACTAACTATATTTAATCTAAGATACACAAAACAATAGTTCAAGCTATATATATATAGTTCATTGAATATATTACAACTTATATCTTAATAAATAATATTCTGAGTTGGCAATAGCTGAAAGATTCTTATCCTTGTCATTCTCTACATTTATCTTCTAGTATGACTTCACAGTCTTCTAGGTCATCCTTTATGTGTATTGTTCTTGGATAACACACAACCTAAATGGATTTCTAACATAGTTCTGATAATAAAACCTAATGGTAAAATTTAATGTTGTTCCAATTCTCAAGATTTAAATAAATCATGCCCAAAAGATGATTTCCCCTTGCCTAATATTGACATGATCATCTATTCCATAGTTAGGTATAAAATGTTATCATTTATGGATGGCTTTCTAGATACAACCAAATCAATATTGTAGAATAAAATCAAGAGAAAACATCTTTTACAATACATTGGGGTACATTTTGTTATATTATCATGAATTTTAGATTAAAAAATATTACAACCACATATCAATGTACCATGAAACATATCTTTCATGATTTGATTCACCATACTATCAAGGATTACATCGATGATATAATAGCTAAATCAAAACAATGATAACATCACATTATTGATTTATGAAAGATCTTTCAAAGACTCAAGAAATATAATGTTTGACTCAACCCAAAGAAATGTGTTGTTAGAGTTACATCAGGAAAACTCTTGGGTTTCATTATTTATCAACATGGCATAGAGGTTGATCTTAAGAAAGTCAAAGTAATTATCAATATTCCACCTCCCACAAACTTAAAACAACTTTGATACCTACAAGGCAAGATCCAAGCAATCCACTATTTTGTAGCTCAACTTGCTAATAAAACTTAGTCATTCAATTGATTACTAAAGAAAGACATAAATTTTATCTAGGTGCAAGCCTGTCATAACAACCTTGATATAATCAAATAATATCTTCTTAATCCACCTATCTTAGTACTACATATCCTTGATATGCCTTTCCTACTATATATCTCAGCAACAGATCATTTATTAAGATCACTCTTAGCATAACATGATGATCAACACACTAAATGAGTAGTTTATTACATCAGTCACACATTACTTGATTAAAGAAAAATTACTCTACAATAGAAAAGTTATGTTTAGCACTAGTTTTTACCACACAAAAACTCTAACATTACATGGTAAATAATGAGACTCAAGTTATCACAAAAGTAGATCCATTGAAGTTTTTAATGGAAAAACCACATATCACTAGTCACATCACAAAATGGGTCATGTTATTAATAGAGTTTGACTTAAAAATAATTCTCTAAAAATCAATAAAGGGCTAAATCATTGCAGACCATTTGGCAACCACACCACTCCTAGACACTAATCCTATTAGTGACACATTTAGAGATGATTTCACTCCCTATTATACTCATTCTGATACTTGGACCATGTTCTTCAATGGTTCTAAATGACCATATAGTGTAGGGATAGGCATTTTCTTTATCGACCCTTCTGGTCACACAGTTTTTATTGCATATCGATTAAGTTTCTCCTACACCAACAACACCATAGAATATGAAACACTTATTTTAGGTCTATTTTACACCCAATCTCTCCAAATTATATCTATTCAAGTCCTTGGTAATCCCCAACTTGTGGTCAACCAAGTCAATGATGTCTATTAGATAAAATAAGAACATCTTATCCCATACTAAAACATGGTACAATGTTTATTATCACAATTTAACTACTTTTCTATAGAAAGTATTCCAAGAAAAGACAACTAACATGTATATGTAATGGAAAGTGTTGCATCTTTGATTCCTATTGACATTAATGATGATCAAGGTATTTTCATAATTAAAATATTATAATTAACATCAATATTTAACATAGATTTGATTGCACTATCCATTCTAACCATTACACACAATTCCAAAACTCTAGAATGGTTCTTTGATATCTATAAATTTCTAAACAAATCTATTACACTAGACACTTTCTCTTGAAATGAAAAATACAAGTTACATAAATATGCATTCTGTTATGTAAACATTGGTGGATACCTTTTTAAATGATCCTTCAACAAAAAATTGATTCAATGTTTGACATCAATAGAAGTCAAAATTTCCCTTACAAAGATACACAATAGTGAGTGTGGTGGCCACTTTAGTGGAAAAAACATGTCACACAAATTTCTTTGATAAGGTTACTACTAGCCCACCATGGAAGATGAATGTTTACAATATGCAAAACTATGAAATAAATATCAATAACACAGTAACTTATTACATGCACCATCACAATAATTATAGCCTGTTATCTCTCCCTGGCCATTTATGTTATGGGGATGTGATCTTATTAGAAAAATTAGCCTTGAATCTATCGATGGACATAAATTCATAATCACATCCATATAATACTTTACTAAGTGGGTAGAAGTCATTCCACTTCAATATATTACAAGTGAGGACATTTACAAATTTATCATGATTCACATTATTTCATGTTTTGACTTACCCATAACCATCATTTTTGATAATGGAACATCATTCAAGAACAAAATTGTCAATAAATTTTGTACAAAATATAAGATTAAAAACACATTATTCACTCCATATAACCCACAAAGAAATGGTTAAGCAGAAGCCACCAATAAAACCATCAACAACATTTTGAGCAAAATAGTCACAAAATTTGGAGATGATTGACACAATCAACTAGTCTTTGTATTATAGGCATATCATAAAAGTATCTACATGCCAAAAAGATCCACTCCTTATTCACTTTTATATGTCATAGAATTAGTTTTACCATTGGAATTAGAAATCCCATCTCTTAATGTCTCCTTGAAAGGTATTATCATTGATGACTAGTATCATGAAAATCATATACTCTAGCTCGAGCAATTAAACCATACACACATTCGATCAGTAGAACATCTCAACATCTACCAATATGTACAATAATCCCACAAAAAAAGAGTTTATACCAGATAATTCAAAGTTAATGATCGCATTCTCAAAGAAATCTTTGCAATGTCAATGCCAAAGAAGAAATCAAAGGAAAATTCAAACTAAATTGTCCCGATCCATATATTATTACTAAAAATATTAGCCCTAAAGTATATCATCTAGCCTCACTTTAAGGGAAAAAAGTAAAAAATCCAATAAATATTATGCATCTACATAGATTCCATGTCTTTCATTTCATTTCACACATTGTATTGTACTTAATTTTTCAAAATTACTTGTACATAGTTTCTTTTTGCATAACTTATACATAGTTTCTCAGTATTACTTGTACATAGTTTCTTATGCTTGATTGTATATCACTTATATCAAGGATATAAAAAAATACAAAATTTCAAAATATAAAAACATTCAAATATGTCAAAATAATAAAAAATGTTTTGATTGTACCATCATCCATGATTTACACTTCTAATACAATGCTAGACTTACATTTGTTGTTATATGTTATTGTTTGTCAATTTATCTACATTACCATGCTTCACTTGATCTTCCTTGAGTGTGTGTAGTGACATCTAGCTCTTTGATTACTTCACTCTACCCATCGAGGGGGCATCCTACTTCCACATTTGAGATAGACATCAATATACATATCCACTGGGGGCATCTTTACATGACTACACCATCTAGATTATGTCATTCCTAAACCACACACTATAGTTATCATGTTGATGTACATTATTTACTAGATTACATAGATTACTTTATCAAAATCTTACTAGTATATAGCACTTGTGTATTTCTTAGCATATACCTAGTCTTGTACTAACATTTCTTGCATATTTTCCCTATTTATTTGATTATTTAGATGTGATTGTATTTTTAGTTATTGCATGCTTTCTTTTCTTGATTAGCATAGCTAGATTATTTGCATTTCTTAGTTCCTTTTTTTGTCTTGTATATGTACTTTAGGACATTTTACAAAGTCCTTTACTTCTATTTATGTATGTGCCTTTGGAAATTTACCAATGTCCCTTATCTATACTCTTCTATGTGATTGTGGCTTCCATACCAACCTTATTTGTTTCAATTGTATGTGTATGTAGCATTTAAACATGCATTGTATGCTTTCCTTCCAATACAAGTGACATGTGCCCATGTCCCTTGTTTACATTTCCCCTTGGCTACCCTTGTACGCTTCTTGATTCTTGTTTTGTGTGATTTTTTAATTCTCATTATTTGTAATGCCATGATCCACATCATGCATATATCTTACTTTCTTAGATGCCATGATGGACATCATGTTCCAGCCCTCTAACTACCAACTAACAACCAATAACTAACTAGAATTTCATTTCTATTTCAATGTATTACACATTTTATTACATTTTTATATCCATCTAGGCATACCCATATTGATATAATAATCTCTCAATACAAACCATGCTATATCTTAAGATATATTGTCAATTATCATTGTTATATCATGTATCTTTACAACATAACACACTTATAGGGCTCTTTTTTTTAGGGAAGTCATTGCAAGGTATTCATTCCTAACATTAAAAGAGGGGGAAATAAATAGAGGTTTTTTCATAGAGATCAAAACTCCTTACAGTCAAAATATAACTTCTAGAATAGCTCAGGATAGAAATCAAGGGTTAAACTAGGCAGAACAAATAAAAAAAATAGTGACAATTCTAGCATAATTTTTAGTTTCAGCAAAGGAAAATAGCACCCAACTTGGACTACAATGCTAGTGCCACTAGTGTCTAATTTTGGCACTCTTGTACAAACAACAAAAAATCTAGAATTTATAGAAGTAGAAAAGTAGGTTCAACAATAGTTTTGCATAGCTAGAATAGTCTAGAATCAACAATTTTTAGGGCACTTTTGCTCAAAGAATATAGATATAGGGGGCATCATACATGGTATGATGGATCTTACTTCTAGTTTTAGATGAAACAATTGATATGAATTCTAGATCAGAATCCATGTACTAGACACCAGTGATTGGGGGCAATGTGCATGACACATTTGTTTCTTTTCTTTTCGAGTTTAGCATTACCTAAGCATTATCGATAATTGTGTGCCTTATTCCATCTATAGTTGGTTAGAATCATTTTGGAATGGCTTTGATACAAGCATAACTTCTTGAGTTATTGAGTTCCTGAGTGGCTTTCATACAAGCCTAGTGCACCAGTTTGGAGTGGCTTTTATACAAGCCTAATCCCCATATTTTAGAGTGGCCAAGAGTGGCCTACTTTCTAGCATACATTCAACTATCCACACCAACATTTTCAGATCACAATAAATTCATGGGATTCATGAGCCATCTCAAACAATAAACATCTTGTATTGGTTTTAGTTCATAGCTTCACTTCATGGGGCAATGATGGAGCCAAAGGACTAGCTAGCCTTTATATTCTTGAGACACTTATAAGAATAACACCACATATGCTAAAAGAATAGGTGATGATAGGTGGCTCATGCATGATCACCTAGCTTCACTTAGTGGGTGATGATGGAGCTAGAGGGTTAGCCTTTACATTCTTAAAACACCTCTATGGAATTGAGCACTCAGCTTTGTTAGTGATATTACTCTTGGTTCAACACACATTCAACATTACTCAGCACTACTCAGTAGCATAACATGTTTTTTATTGGTCCATGTACCTAGTGAGGTCTAATCATTCCTTTTTCTTCCTCTCTCTTACCTAGCCTCATGCATTCTTATTTTAGATATAGTGTATCTAGTAAGAACTTATCTACTCTTTTTTTCTTTCAAATTTACACTTCATAGTGTGTTTTCTCTTGGAACACCCAACATCACACAATTTCATGAGCTTCACCCTTATAGATAAGTTCATGAACACTTTCTATTTTTCCTTTATCCTAGTATTTAATTTTTCTACATCACTAAAATAAAGGTGGGGGGGAAATGTTTTCATATAAAATGCAAAAATTGGTAATTGGAGCATGGTTAATGACACCCAATCCTTAGGTCCCTCTTGCTTTCTCTCATAACCCTTTTAGGCTTATTTTTATTGATTCCCAGTCATACATAGCCTTATAGAATTGATCCCAACTAAGCTAAACTCATATTTATATAACAAATACATCTCCCCAAGTCCTATCTACTCAAGATAATAGTACCACACTAGGACTATAAGATTGATACCACTCTTTTCTACTTTTAGTGCTATTGTCCAAGTCTATTTTGGACCCCAATGGTCAATTTATTTTGGTTTACCATTCTTATCCTTGTTAAACTAACATGCGCATATTCAAACCATGACTAATAGATCTCTATAAAATCCCATTCAAAGATAATTTGAAAAGTGTTAATAATTATCACTAAACAAGCAAGAATACAAGAAAGATTACTCAAGCAATCTTCCCTATTCTCTACATACAACCAACCAACACACTTACAAGCTTATTAAAATCATTATACTAGTTTCTAACCACCTCAAGTACATCTAGTTTATAATTTTGCATCTTCATACACATAATTTTACAAAGCACATCAAGTGGGAGAGCTACATATGGCTTGATACCTCTTTGTAATATTGGTATGTAAGCAACATGCCTATATAAGGGGTGTGAATCCACATCCAGTGAATATTACACACAATACCACCCCCCCTCTTTCTCAAAATTGGTCAAAATATAATGAAAGATAGGGTTTGAATAAATAATCTACTCTATAGGGAGCTCTACAGTCTTCCAACTACTAAAACTTCATAGACAAGGTCACATGGACCTAACAAACAAAACCTAGAAAGCTCATATCCTTAGCACAAAATTAGTAGAGGTGTAATATAACACCAGTGCCACTCTTATCTAATTTTGGCACTCCTATTCAATCACAAAACAAAGTTTAGATCTCATTTTACAATAGTGTCCTAGTCTTGCACAGTGAATTCTAGCCTCTATCTCAATTGGATCCATCAGTTTCCAACTAAGTCTTGTTTTCTTCCCCTAATTACTATTTTTAGAAAAGTTTGAATTGTAATCAAATTTCACAAATGAGTGGATTACTTATTACATATTTATTTACTAATTTTACTACTCAGACCCTTTAACTAAATTTAAGAATAATACACCAATATTCCCAAAATTGTTAAATGAATTATACTTTCATTGGTTTATAAAGTACCATAAGGGGTTTGTTGATTCAACCTTGTCTACCTTCATGCATTTGTGTGCTTTACTCTGGGAACCTTTTCAATTATTCAGTTGCTTTTATTTTCCATCACCACCATGGGCCATCATATTTGATAGACTTATATATATTTTGACACCTTTTTTTGACAGTTGATAGACACTTTGTTTGGAGTTATTCTAGTTTATACAATTTTAGCTTGTTTAGTATTCAAGTAGTGTATTTAGACCACTCATGTAGACCTTTGTTTCTCCACTCCATCCATTCAATAGTATGTGGGGATACAATGTACATTTTTCTTCTTGGTGTTGATCATTCCTTGCACATGTTACACATGTTATACTTTTTTGTACTTTCATCACCACTGATAGTCTTTTTTATTGAAGTTATTTTGTCAGTTATTTTTGTGATCAAGTAATGGATTCAGACCACTCATGCAGATTGAGTTCCTTTATGACTTGAGATTAATTAGAGTGAAGACTTATTTAATATCATCTTTGGGGGGCTTATATCTTTTTATTCTTATTTTATCTCTTTTGTGGGGAGGGGGGAGTTTTTCCTACATGTTTTCTCTCTTTTTCTCTACTTTATGAGAGTTCTATGTATTTTGCACTTTTGAGTGTTTTATGGATCAATCCTTCATAAATGAGTATCTTATTTAGTCACTTTTTTTTAATCAAAACTCATGAATATTTTTACTTGACTCCATGGCCTTCTTAGTGATTCTTATAGTGACATCGTTGTGGTATCCCCACTAGTGACACCAAAGTGGTAGCACCATCAGTCTTTGTTCTCACTTCTCATTATCTTGTTCAAGGGTGTTCAAGTTATGCTTCCTTAGTTTTTTCACTCTACCTAGTAATTTGGATCATAGTTTTTGTATTCATTGATCCTCATATTCAACACCATTCCTACTTTAACTTGGTGATTATAATGACTCAACATCCATGTACTTTAGCATGATGGATTATCATCCATAAGGACACATGCTCATACTGCTTCCTTTATTGTTAGCCCCTAAATTTAGTTTAGGGGGGTGTTATAGTATCTTACTCAATATTTATAGGCTTTAGGTATTTGTGTTTACCTATTTTTCTCTTATGTGGGGTTTAGTCGCACATTGGTTAGTTTAGCTTGTTTTTTTTTTTGCAATTCCTATATAATCAAGTGATATCATTATAATATACATACTTTTTAATGATTTTTTTATGATTTTTTAACACTTTTAATATTTATTTTTATGTTTTAATAATTGTTTGTTTATAATTGGTTTTCTCCTTTTGAGTATATGCTAAATCATCAATGATTGTGGTAATGAGCCATTGGACAGATCTTCGCTAAAGAGTTTTGATAACTTTTTCAAACTAGAAGAATCTAAGGTGTAATATAAAGTAAGGATAAGATAAAAAAATAAAATAGAATTAAAAAATAACCCAAAAATTGTGCTATCTCACAAGAAAAGAAAATAATTATAAGCTATAGACATTTAAATTTAATCACTAAATGTTTGATAATGTTTAATATTGACATTTGTACCTTACTTGACCTATTCACCATTAAGTTAACTTAAAATATATATGAGATAATTAAATATTTTAATCACTATATTGAAACTAATCAAAACATAATTTATACATACCTATTCTACTTTTTTTTAAAATTAGTTAAGATCCAATTGTCTCTAAATTTTTAGGACAAGATCGTATTAGGTTGGACAGAGTTGTAGCCTAGACTTATCCAATAGTATGGCCTCATCTCCCATGCTTCAATTATAAATTTTAAAATTTGATATGATTCATGTCACCTATCCCACACTTTATCTAAGTTTTTTAATGTAAATATTTTAAATATTCCACTATATAAACATATCAAGGTCATCTATCTAGCACACAAAAATCACTTGGCAATTCTACTGTACATTGAGCAAAAGAATAATATTCTTTCCAATTCAAGTTATGATTTTTTCTAAGAGTCATATATAAGTATGAAGATATTTTATTTTAGGTTAATGGAGTTATTTTTTAATCATTCAAGTAAATTTAATAATTACATCCATATATATCAAATATCAAGTTGCACACATTCACTCTAGGAGGGAGAACTACATTGGCCTGAACCCCTTTGGGATATGTAGGAAACACTCAAATTATTGGGGTTTTATTAGGATATATAAGATATTAACCTTGAAATATTCTCATATTTTTCATTTGATTTCCATTTATTTTATGTGTAGGAGCTAGGGTATACTATTTATAGGTTCTTTTAGATGACAAATCAGTGCTTGCAAATAACCAATCAAACACATCAAGTAGGCACAAGTACATAGACAAAAAAATTATATATTAAATTAAAATATAATCATATTTAAAAAAATAAGTTTGTAGTGCACACTTGTGCACCCTAGCATGACCATGTTCCTATTCATTTCAAAATTTTATTTTCAAGTATGACACAATTCATAGATATTTTTAGTTAGCTCCATATCAACCATCTACCTGCATAGTTAGCACAAGTTATATTTGAGATAGGTTTACATATTATATTTTAAGTTATTATTTGTATCTCATTTAATTTTTATTTTATTTTTTTTAATTTTATATTTATATAATGTATTGGGTATATTATTTCAAGAGTTGAGTGCTTTATTATAGTTAATTTATTTGATATTAAAAATAAGGAAGAAAATGAGTATTAATTAAATATTTAACTAAACAAAATAATAAAAAATTTACCTTGAATAAGTTACATTAATAATATAGAGGATGTGTCTCATAATATTTATTGAAGCTAAATTGCTTTGTCTTTCATGTGTGTAAGATTCTTGACAATTATCTCACTTTGAGGGTGATATTTTACAAGGTTGAGGAATTATGAGGATGGGCACATGAGATTCCCTAAAAGTGTGCATGAAGGTAAGAATGGGTATTGAAAGATGATCCAATGTGTAAAATAGATAAATATGATCATCTTAAGATTCCCCAACATGTGAATGAAAAAGATTATGGGCATTACAAGGTGTCCCTAAATGTGAGGTATGGTGGGAGTGGATATGATGTTGTGCTTAATATTAACCTAAAGATAAATATACATAGTAATGATGTTTGTAGATACATAAATTTAGTCATTAATTACTTAAAAATGTTTAAACTTGACATCCTTACCTTACTTAGAGCCTCTCTATCTCCCTCTCTATAGATGGGGATGGGGATGGGGACCCTATAAAAACTAAGCACGGAATGTCTAGTTGGTGATCGGGGATTTATGTTTTCATATTTAGTCAATTAGATCAAATATTTGTGCCACCTATCTAGGGATAGGGTACTCAAGGGAGATTATGAAAATATCTCAATGACTGAATTCAAAGTGATAATAAGTCAACTTGAGTATTATTAATTTGAGTTTCATGGCCCTATATATCTATCTTTCCAACTCCTCATTCCTAAACCAAACAAGCAAGGGAAGTTTCATCCCATCATGATACCCTATTCAAATGAAATCATAGTGATGAATGCATGAGATATTGAATTATATTTTTTTCAATATTCCTTTATTTCTGACATGGATTTATCTAGGGAAGGGCAACATTAGCATTTTAGATAAAGTGGAAAGATGGGGATCAATCCAACTCAAATCATTATTCCATTAACTTACAATATATATATATATATATATAGAAGCATTAAATATTATATAAACTATCTTATTAACTCTTATAATATCACTCAAACATTCTTAATCTACTTAAAAACTCATATACCAATTATAGTAGTCTTTGTCCTTTTGTACAAGACTGTGATAGGTTGGATAGGACCGCACTACATTATTGTCTATTAGTATGGCCTTGTCCCCCTTGCCCACTTTTAAAATTTTAGCCATTACATATTATCCCTCCCAAAATTTTATTAATGTTAATTAGAAAAAATATTCAAAATATTCCTCTATAGAAGTGCACCACGGTCTCTCAAATCATATACAACAATCACTTGGAAAATACTACTACACATTGAGTAAAAGACCACTATTTCTTCTAATTCCAATTCAAAAACATTATAATAATCATAATCCAAGTCTAAATAAAATCTATTTTAGGTCAAGGATAGTCATTGTCATGCAATCGAAGCAATCAATCTAATTGAATTATTATATAAATTTAAAAATTAAGACACTCACTTTAGGAGGGATAACTACATATGCCTAAGGCCTATTTGGGATATGTAGGCAACACTCATATCATGTAGGGTTTTATGAGGGTATCTTAGTTATTATCCTAAACCTATTCACCCATTAGAATTTGATCTCTATCATATTTATTGTGAAGGATAAATGTTTTATGTTTTAAAGGTATTCCACATGGAAAATTAAGAACACAAAATATTAGTAAATCCTCATAGACAACCACACATACCCAAATTAGAATATCAATCACATATTCAAATAGGATGTGGCCACAATCAATAGACAAGGCCTTAAACAATCCTTGTCCCAAAAAATATTGAGTTCTTATTTATGTATGAAACAAAGTTCAAAAGTCTTTTCAGGTATTTTATAGTCACAATCAACCTACACATTCAACATAAAATCTATTTGAGGGAGGTTTGCACATTTATTTGTCAATTTATAATTTTTATATCATTTCTAGTTTTATAAAGGTGGTATTTTACTTTTTGGTATTTTACTTTTAATTTTTATATTTATTATATTTCAATTTCAATAGTCTATATCTATTTATTTGATTCATTTAAATTAAAAATAGGTTAAACATTATACTAAACCTACAATTTTATTTAAAAAACATTGCTTGCTTAATTTTTGTGTTATCTATGGTTTAAGTTGAATTTAAGATTTCACAAAAATCATAATTTTGGTATCTGTAAAAATATTTAGTGACTATATTTATGGGCTGTGTGGTGATTTGTTTTTCAAACATCATGGAGTGAGGGGTTTATCCCAATACTCATAGCTATTGTATAACACTAAACACATAGTTTAATTTCTATGTACCTCACAATATATCAAAAAAACTTAGGGTCCCTTATTTATAACATAGGAAGACTATTTTAGTTTCTTATTTTTGGTTAACCTTAGAGGATCATATCACCCAAGGAAGTTATTCTCATTATACCCTTATAAACAGGGTTAATGGGCTATAAGAATGGTTTTGCCTCTATAGTTAGTGCATTGAAACGTTGGATCAACACTAATCAGTGAATGAACAAGTATATTTGAGAACTCACATAATCATTAAAACCCTTTCCTAGATCACCCTTCATACATTTATTTTTTCTTGTAGTGCATTCATAGTCATTAGCATCTCTTGTTCATATCTTCATTATTCATAATGGGAAATGAATTATTATTTCTTATGGTACATAGGATTATGCAATTTCTTGTAAAATATTCTCTTACTTTCCAAGAGGTTATTCATTACATATGTACATGGTTAAAAATAAATGATATTCAAATATTTAACTTAGAGAAATCACCATTAAATTATACTTCATATTGTTATAATTTTCAATATGAAATTCCTCCCATAACTAATAAATGCCAAAGAACATATATGCAATATTTTAGTATAAATAAACCTCAAAATGTTCATGTTAATATTTTTTTTCCAGAATTGGCCACTCATTTTTGGGACAACATATGAACTATTTTGGTCTTGTAGGCCAAAATTATCTCTCCCCTTCTCAAAAAATTATTATGAGCCTTCAAATTCTTCATTATTCAAGCTTTTTTAGATTTCTACGGATTCTGTAGGATTGAAACTATGGACTCTATAGGATGGTTCCTTTGGACTCATTTTTATAGACTCCATAGGTTGGTTTCTTGTTTCTATGGAATCTATAGATTCAGTAGGTTCAATGACTTTAATAGGTGAGCTCTCTCAAAGGAGCAAGTTTCCAACACTTAGGCAATTTCAAGATTGGTTCAACGCCTTGGTTCAACCAAAAATGTTCATCAACAAGCTTCAAAAGAAGGATTGAACCATTAAACCATTGAACCCCACTTCCAAAAAGGTTCAATGGTTCAACGGGTTCAAAGGTTCAATGTCATTGGCAAGCTTAAAGAGTTAAGCACTTTGTCAAAGGTTCAAAGTTCAACTACTTCCAAGTTCAATGGCTTCAAAACACTTAATGAAAAGAAGGCTTGAACCATTGAACCATTGAACCTTGAACCATTTTGGTTCAAAAGGTTCAACAGGTTCAATGGTTCAAAGGTTCAATGAGTGGTTGGTTTGACGTGTTTAGTTCAAGTGGTCAACAGACTTAGAGAAAAGAAGCCTTCAAACGTGAGATTGAACCATTGAACTAGAGTTGGTTCAATCTGTTAGTTCAATTGATTGGTTCAAAGGATTGCCCCAAAGCTGAAGGAATAAGTGCCCTTGTGGAGGGTAGTGAACTAAAGGCAAGTGCCCTTGTGGAGGGCAGGGAACATTGGTTCAAAGATCAAAAGTGACTAAGGCTGAAAGGGAAGATTTCCTTCAAACTTTTTGTATGAGGAAATTACTAAGTGAAAGACCAAAATAATTCCTTTGAAAAGATTTTTCATGAAAAAATGACTAAGGAAAAATCCTTTGGACAAAATGTCTGAAGGAATTCCTTCAAACTTTAATTCGCTCGAAAGGAAAAGCAAAAGCCTAGGGAAAAAGACAAAGCCAAGGAAAGATTGCCTTAAGATAAAATGTTTGAAGGAATTCCTTTAGACATTTTGTTCGAAGGAAACAATGGATCAAAGCCACCTGAAGGAATTAACCCAAGAGCCGCCTGAAGAAACTTGAAGGGTAGGTACCCTTGTGGGGGGCTCTTAGCACCCACAAAAAGGACCTTTCTCAAAGCCCAAAGGGACACCTTCCCTTTTGGGTGTCCCAAGGAGAAAAGACCAAAGGAATTTCAAGGCTTCCAAAGACTTAGCCCAAAAAACAAAGGTTTATGAGAAAGAAATTGAACCGTTGAACCTTGAACCAAAATGGTTCAAAGGTTCAAAGATTCAAAGGTAGCCCCAAGCAATGGAACAAAGAATGAACCAATGAACGGATTCAACCTTGAACCAAAAGAGTTCAAATTTCAATGGTTCACAAGTTCAACGATTCAAGGGAAACTCTAGACAAAGTAAAGGAAGAACACGGATAGTTCTAGAGACCAATTTAAAGGGATGGTTTAACCAAAGAGCAAGGAAGTGATTGAACTAGGAAAGTGATGAATCGATAAAAACTACTTGAACCATTAAACTATTGAACCAATGAACTTTCATAGGTTTAAAGGTTCATGGTTCAATATGGTTCAAATAGCCATCAACCATTGACAGCCCTGTGGATGTCAAATTTAAGGTAATGGAATATTCATTAATTTTGGAATATGGCACAGAACTTGAAAAATAAACCAAGCGACTAGTTGGAAAGAGAGCTCAAGAGCTCAAATTGCTACAGGGAAGAGAGAACAATATAAAAAGATCAAAAATATCTATAGGGGAGTTATTTCTAGTAGGTGAAATAGTTCACCAAGTAGTCATTTGAACATGCCAAACCAAGGATGCAGCCTATTTTTCTTCTAAGAAGTAAAGATAAAGTGGATAGCTGCACAAACATCAAGAAAAGGACCAAATAACCCATGCTAAGGAGGAGACATATGAGATGAATTGGCATGCCATAGTTAAGGTTGATACACTAGTCCAAGCATGGCCCCTTGATAGAATTGCAAGTGCATTCAAGGCATTAACTACAGCATGGGCTGTTCCATAGAATAAAGCGCCAAGCTTTTCTTGGTGCTATATATCATAAAATCTTGTCTTATTCAATAGGGACTTTTTCCATTATAGAAGTGAAACTTTGCCCAAATTGAGAGGTGATTACTGAGACTTTGAGCTTAGATTGTCCATATTTCTTTGTTTAAATGAGAAAGCAAGTTACTTTTAGACTTTGTATTGTTATAGCTTGTGTCATTTTAGGAGATTGTTCTTATGTCTTAACTTGAATGTATTCTTGTTTATTCAATTTAACAAGTAGAACTAGTGGAAGTAATCAGGAAGGTGTCTTGAAGCCAATTATGGAAAGACTTTGTGTTATAACCAGAATTGTCTTCAGTGTGTGTTATTAGTTTCTTTTTGTATGAAGGATCTTGGGATGACTTTGTACCCTCATTATCCTTTGTTTTTCACTCTTTGGGTAGTTGAGGTGTAGACTTTGTGTTACACTTCATTCTAATAGTTACTACACCTTTTTTGTTACTAATTTATTGTCACTACCTGAAAGAACTCCTACTGCTCGTTGCAAGATAAATTTTGAAAGAAGAGAAGTGCCTTTAGTCTTATCACTAGGATTTCTCCTTTATCTGTGAACATCATCTCTAAAAAAAGAGAGATGGATGGTATTATCCTTCCACTGAGTGTTATTTTCTACTTATATCTATAGTATATAGCTCCTCATATTTAATAGGGAACCTCCCCTTAATGAGAGGAGAGATTTGTCCACCTCTAATGTAGTAAACCTGCACATTTGGCTGACCAATCTCCCTTGTTGTGGTTGAAGAGACCTATTTTGATCATTAGTTAGTTGTTGACAAAATATTCATCCAACAATTTTTTGGTGACTCTGTTGGGGAAGAGCATGTAATTTGAAGCCTCAAGCTTCAAGTTGAAGCAAATCCAACTCTTTTCCATTTTTGTTCTGCAATCTGGCAACTCCACACTATACCAAAAACCAGAGAGCCTAAGGTGTTGTTAACCCCATTTTTGAGTTGGTGCAGCAAGGAAATTTTGATTTGTTACCCCCTAACTTTAGGTTCAATGATCTAGGAGTGTTCTTCATACCCATACCAAGTCACCAACACAAGGTAGAGCTTCTTTTTCTATTGTTAGTAGAACTTTGCCTATACATACTCCACCCAAATTTTTTATCCTCCTTTTTCATAATCAAATTATGGTAGTTCAAGGCCCCTGGGGTAACTCTTTTGGTCCACTCAATTTAACACCACCTCTACATGAGCTTTCATGGAGTTTAAGGAAGAATTTCCCCAAATTCTTTGGTGATGGGAAAGTTCATCCTGATGAACATATTACTACCTTCAACATAGTATGTGGTGTGATAGGCATGGCGTATGAGGACATAGCAGTTAGGCTATTTGTGGAGACACTACAAGGCACTACTGTAGACTGGTTTTACCATCTACAGGCTAGATTAGTGACTAATTGGGACACTCTTAAAGCTAAATTTTAAGCTAGGTTTAAGCCTATAGAGGATGTGCATGCCTTGCTATCCTAGCTCACATAGATGAAGAACGAACCTCGTGAACCTATGAGGGATTTCATAGCAAAGTTTGACAAGTTGAGGAATAGGATTCCTACAATTATTTATCCAACACCTGAGAACCTTAAATGATTCTCCATTAACTCACAACTGCCTAAAGGGAGTTTTCTACTGAGATGAGCTGACCACATAGACCTTACTGTTGCTTAGGATTTGGCTACTGAGGTAGAAGATAACCTTATCTTGGCAGGAAAGGTAAGGAGAGATCTTAACAAAGGTAAATCCCCTTCATCTTTTGAATACTCACATATAGCCACCACTAATCCAATGGTGTAGAAGTTGGAAAACAAGTTGCTTACTCTTAAAAAGAAAATGGTGCAAGGGATGTCATCTACTCCTTCATACAGAGATGTGCCAAGGAGGACATTTTAGAGCTAGTCATATCAAGGCAATGCTACCAGAAATCAAGGGAAAACAAATCATCTTCCTCCCCCATGAGGGAACCTTACCATTGAAGCACCTCCAACTAACTCAGTAGTTAGATATCTAGAAATAGAACATGATTTCTCTTTCCAACTTGAGTTTGATCAACAAAATTACACTGATCTCTTTGCATCAAATGAAGGAGAATCAGCTGGTGACTCTAACATTGGTTTCCTAAATTACCAAGATGAACCCATAAGTGAAGGTGAAGTAGTTGAAGGATCATATGCTATGTTCACCTAGTCTAAGAATCAGTCAGCCCAACAAGCTAATAAAGAAAAGATAAAGGAGCAACCTCAACTAATAATTTCAATTACTAAGCAGGGAACCACTCTGCCTTTCTAGCCAAAGGACCCAGTGATTGCAAGAAAGGTAAGTACATCAAACATCCCTACACCTTTTACTTCAAATTTGTAGACCAGTCCTCCTCCTCCCAAAAATCAAAAGGATGAGCTCCCTTCCTCTATTCCTAGTTCATTTCAGACATTTGACATAATTGACCATATAAAGAAAACCAAAATTCAAATGTCTAAATTTGAATTCTTGCAATCCAACCATGATCAGTTGGATAAGTTGGTTCAATGTGTAAAGACCAAAAACATCCCTACAAGATGAGATGCTAAGAAGGTAACTCATGATCACCCAAGGAACATGTCCATCCCAAACAATCTTATTATTACTCCTCCTATTGATATATGGTCACAAGCTGAGAAATTGCATCATTGATTATGAGCTTCAAATAATGGCATGCCTACCAAAGTGGTAAAATATCTTGGTCTCACACTAACCAAGACATTTGGGAGATGTTTCTCCATGGAGAACAAATAAGTGCCACTACTGGAACAAATTAAGGACACCCAATTTGCATTTGCAGCATTCCCAGATAAGAGAATTAAGATGACTATCCTAGTGGTCAACGTCCCAACTTCATACGGCATCCTCTTTGGGTGAAATTTTTGTAAGGATGTTGGTGGTGAGTTGAGCATAGACTTATCCAAGGTGAGAATCCATATCAAGGGTGTTATGCAGAGGTTGTTCCCTGAGAAGGAAGCAAAATATGTGGTTACTCAAACATCAACACCTAAAGCTCAAATTCTATTTGAGTCTTCAGGCATGGGTAATTACTTTTTATCCATAGAGGGAGTTCATGAGGCATCTAATGAAGCTCTTGAATGTGTCAACCTAAAAATTGGTTTAGATGGAATAGCAACAAAATTAGTAGAGCACAATGTAAGTGCAAAATAATCTCCCTCTCTAAATAAATAATAATCTAAGGAAAAATCAGTGTCTGATGAGGTATGAATTCTAGAATTTGATGGTAGCTGCTCCTCTATCAGTTTAGGAGCCAAGATTGTGTTGATATCTCCTCAAGGAGATATCTTTCCTTTTTCATACAAGTTGTAGTTTAGCAACACCAACAACACAGCTGAGTATGAATCTCTATTGCTTGGATTGAATGGTACTCGAGACAAAGGCATAAAACTCCTTCATGCTAAAGGAGATGTTGAACTGGTGGTTTGTCAAGTGAGGAACCTATATCAAACCAAAAATGAGAGATTACACAACTACCAAAATCTAGTCTGGGATCAACTTGAAAGCTTTGATTCTTTTAGCATCTCTGCCATACCTAGGGATTTCAATGACAAAGCTAATGCACTGGCTATTTCAGCAACTCTCTTAATCCCTCAACCAAACTTCAAAGGAGATAAGTACACTATCAAGCTGGTCTTTTGACCAAGTGTACCTGATAATGCCAGTCATTGGCAAGTGTTTAACAATGACAACTAAATCATTTCCTTCCTGGAGAAAAAAGATAGCTTTGCACAGCTTCACTTTGAAGGCAATGAACCTTAAAAGCTTAAACCAGTCCCTGAATCAAGTTTGGATGCCAGTGGAGAATTCCTACAACTCAAAGGGAATAAAATCCCAAAAGGCCTAGTTTCCCTTGAGAAGCTATTTGACAAGCATGATAGATTCATCAAATAGTAGCAAATAGATTTAAACTCCTCCCAGGAGTTTGATCAGATAAATTTGGGTACCAAGGAAGATCCCAAGATGGTGAACATTAGGAAATGTTGCACTCCTAAGGAGAGATTCAAGTTCATTGCTCTACTATGCCAGTATATAGATGTCTTAGCATATTCCTATGATGATCTAAAGTCACTCAGGCCTAAAGAAATCTACCATGACATTCCTCTCAAAAGTGATTTAGTGCCTTACAATAAAAAATCTAGATAGTACAATCTGAAGATATCAGGCACTATTCTATTTGAAATATAGAAAATGTTGAATGCTAGGATAATTTTCCCAATCCATCATTCCACATGGATTGCCAACATAGTCCCCATGAGGAAGAAGAATGGTGAAATTCACCTTTATGTGGATTTCAAGAACTTGAATCAGTCATATTTAAAGGATAATTATCCTCTACCCATCATGGACCAAGTGCTTCAAATAGTGACTGGTTTGGAAATGCTATCAATGCTAGATGGCTTCTCATGATATAATCAAGTTGAAGTTGGTGAAGTAGACCAGCAAAAGACTACCTTCACCACACCTTGGGGCACTTTTGCATACCAGAAAATGCCATTTGGCCTGAGAAATGCTGGCACCACTTTTCAGAGAGCAATGGACCTTACTTTCAAAGATGAAATGGGTGAGTTCATTATAGTTTACCTGGATGATTTAATAGTCTTTTCCAAGCATCGCCCTGGCCATGTGCACCATTTGTAATAAGTGTTGGAAAACTGCCACCAGAATGGCATTTCTTTAAATCCCAAGAAGTCTAGTTTTGTGGTAACACAAGGAAAACTTCTTAGGCACATTTATCTTGAGAAGGCATAAAGATTGACTCAGGAACTTACCCTACCCACAAGTAAGACTACAGTTCACTCTTTCTTCAGAAAGGTGAATTTCTTATGAAGGTTCATCCCTGAATTTACTGAGAAGACTCATCATATTGTGAACATGATGAAGGGAAAGGCCACCTTCAGCTAGATTGAAGAAGGCAAATTGGTGTTTCAAGATATCAAAACTGTTATTGCCCATGCCCCAATTTTGGTTTGTCCAAATTATACCAAAGATTTCAAAGTGTATAGTTATGCTTCTAAACACACACTTTCAATAATTCTAGTTCAACATAACCAAGGAGGTGTGGAATCTCCCATTTCTTTCATGAGCTATCCTCTCAAAGCTCGTGAGCTGAAGTACTCAAACATGGACAAGCATGCTTATGTAGTGGTAAAGGCAGTGAAGCATTTTTGCTTTTACATCCTAAATTCATACACTACTACCCTAGTTCCTGACACCATAGTCAAATCCATATTAACTTAGTAAGAGTTTAGAACCAAAAGAGGGAATTGGATTGCTAAAATCTAGGAGTTTGATCTAGTCATCAAACCAATGAAGCTAGTGTGGGTAAAGGACTTATGCCAATTGATTACTAAAAATAGACCAAAAGGAACAAAGCATGGAGAAGAAAAAATTGAAGACACACCAATAGTCCTCTTTGTCTTTACTACAAATGAGTGGTATTCAGATATTGCTCATTTTCTTACTTATGGTGAGTGTCCTGCTCACCTGTCTCATAAAGAAAGGAGGACTATTAAATTGAAAGCTACCAATTTTTTCATATGGGACAATAGCCTATATAATAGGAGCCTTGATGGAGTGTTCCTTTGTTGCACAGATAAAGAGCAATAAAACTGACTTTTGGAGTCCTTCCACAATCTAGCCTATGGAGGACATTTTTCTTCTCCTATAACTGCCCATAAGATTTTGTGAGCTAGGTATTACTAGCCTACTCTGTTTCAAGATGCATACAAATGGGTACGTAAATGTGAGCTATGCCAATAGTTCATTAGAAGACCCAAATTAGCTGCTCTACCTCTTAACCTAGTGGTGATAGAAGAGCCATTTCAGTAATGGGGAATCGATTTCATTGGTGTTGTAAACCCATCTTCAAGTGATGGACATGATTATGTCCTCACAACCAAAGATTGCTTCACCAAGTGGGTGGAAGCTATTCCAACCAAGCAGGCCACTTCAGAATTAGTGTGTAATTTCCTCAAGGAGAACATCATTTCTAGGTTTAGGGCCCCAACCAAGATTATCATAGAAAATGTAGCTTGTTTTTCTTCCTAGGAGATTACTCGGTTCTATTTTTACTATGGGATTACCCTCTCCTACTCTTCTAATTATTTTCCATAAGGGAATGGCCAAGCTAAATCAAGAAACAAGAACCTGGTAAATATCATCAAGAAGCTGGTAGATGACAACCAATGAACATGGCATAAAGTATTGGTTGATGGTTTATGGGCAGACATAATTACACCCAAGAGGGAAATTGGTATGTCACCTTTCCAACTTCTTAATGGACTCAATGCTGAGATACCAATCACCCTGGAACTACCAGCATTGAAATTAGCTAAGGTAGTTGAAGATCAAACATATGAAAGCTCCATTGATAAGAGGATCATGTGCTTGATTGAGCTAGATGAGCAGCGAACTATGGTGGTGGACTGAATTGCTACACATCAAAGTCTAGTGAAGAAGCTCTTTGAATAGAAAACAAAAAATTGTGATTTCCAGATTGGAGATCAAGTCTTATTGTGGGACAAGAGGAGAGAACCAAAGGAAATGCATGGGAAGTTTGATTCCTTATGGAGAGGCCCAATTATTATCCATTAGCTTAATGGTGAAAATAATTTCCTATTGAAATATCAAGACAACACACCCTTTTCTCTACCTCATAATGGGCAACATCTGAAGCACTTCAACTCTTGAAGTATCAGATAAGTTCACCTATACATATGTATATTTGTATAGTTTTTGGTTCTATTTTATGCTTTTCATTTTCATTTTTGGTGCCTTTCTTTTTGGGTAGCATGACTTCGTATCCCAATGGCATACTTCAAGGCACTAGAGATTCTAGTTTTTACTCCCCTCAGTTGTTCCAAGTTTTCAACTGAAGGAAGTTCCCCAACTGAAGCTAGTTGTTGTTCCCAAAATTGGCCACTCATTTTTGGGATAACATATGAACTATTTTGGTCTTGCAGGCCAAAAGTATCTCTCCCCTTCTCAAAAAATTGTTCTGAGCCTTCAAATTCTTCATTATTTAAGCTTTTTTAGATTTCTATAGACTCTACAAGCTTGAAACTATGGAATCTACAAGCTGGTTCCTTCAGAATCATTTCTACAAACTCCACTGGTTGGTTTCTTATTTCTATAGACTCTATAGATTTAGCAAGTTCAATAGCTTCAATAGGTGAGCTCTCTCAAAGGAGCAAGTTTCCAACACTTAGGCAATTTCAAGATTGGTTCAATGCCTTGGTTCAACCAAAAATGTTCATCAACAAGCTTCAAAAGAAGGATTGAACCATTAAACCATTGAACCCCACTTCCAAAAAAGTTCAATGGTTCAATGGGTTCAAAGGTTCAACATCATCAGAAACCTTAAAGACTTAAGCACTTTTTTCAAAGGTTCAAAGTTTAACCACTTCCAGGTTAACAGCTTCAAAACACTTAACAAAAAGAAGAAGGCTTGTACCATTGAACCATTGAACCTTGAACCATTTTGGTTCAAAAGGTTTAATGGGTTTAATGGTTCAAAGGTTCAATGAGTAGTTGGTTCGATGCGTTTGGTTCAAGCGGTCAAAAGACTTAGAGAAAAGAAGCCTTCAAACATGAGATTAAACCGTTAAACTATTGAACCAAAGTTGGTTTAATCAATTAGTTCAATCGATCAGTTCAAAGGACTACCCCAAAGCTGAAGGAACAAGTGCCCTTGTGGAGGGTAGTGAACTAAAGGTAAGTGACCTTACGAAGGGCAGGGAACATTTGTTCAAAGATCAAAAGAGACTAAGGCTGAAAGGGAAGATTTCCTTTGGGATTTTTATCTGAGGAAATTACTAAGTGAAAGACTGAAAGAATTCATTCAAAAATATTTTCCACAAAAAAATGACTAAGGCAAAATCCTTCAGACAAAATGTCTGAAGGAATTCCTTCGGACTTTTTTCTGAAAGAATTTGCCCAAAAGGAAAAGCAAAATCCCTCAGAAAAAGACAAAGCCAAGGAAATATTTCCTTCAAATATTTTGTCTAAAGGAAATAAAGGATCAAAGCCACCTGAAGGAATTAACCCAAGAGCCACCTGAAGGGTAGGTACCCTTGTGGGGGGGCTCTCGGCACCCATAAAAAGGACCTTTTTCAAAGCCTAAAGGGACACCTTCCCTTTGAGGTGTCCCAAGGACAAAAGGCTAAATGAATTTAAGGGCTTCTAAAGACTTAGCCCAAAAAACAAAGGTTTTTGAGAAATACATTAAACTATTGAACCTTGAACCAAAATGGTTCAAAGATTCAAAGATTCAAAGGAATCCCTAAGCAATGGAACAAAGAATGAACCAATGAACTGATTGAACCTTGAACCAAAAGAGTTCAAATTTTCATGGTTCATAGGTTCAACATTTCAAGGGAAGCTCCAGACAAAGCAAAGGAAGAACAAGGATAGTTCCAAAGACCAATTCAAAGGGATGGTTCAACCAAAGAGCAAGGAAGCGATTTCACTAAGAAAGTGATGAACCGATAAAGACCACTTGAACTATTAAACTATTAAACCAATGAACTTTCACAGGTTCAAAGGTTCATGGTTCAATATGGTTCAAACAACCAGTAACCATTGTTGGCCCTGTGGACGTCAAATTTAAGGTAATGAAATATTCATTAATTTTTGAATATGGCATGGAACTTGAAAAATAAACCAAGTGACCAGCTAGAAAGAGAGCCTGAGAGCTCAAATTGCTATAGGGAAGAGAGAACAATATAAAAAGATTAGAAATATCTATAGGGGAGTTATTTCTAGTAGGTGAAATAGATCACCAAGTAGTCATTTGAACACGCCAAACCAAGGATGCGACATGTTTTTCTTCCAGGAAGTAAAGGCAAAGTGGATAGCTGCACAGACATCAAACAAAGGACCAAACAACCTATGATAAGGAGGAGACATATGAGATGAATTGCCATGCCATAGTTAAGGCTGATACACTATTCCAAGCATGGCCCCTCAATAGAATTGAAAGTGCATTCAAGGCATTGACTACAGCATGGGCCGTTCCATAGAATAAAGCGTCAAGCTTTTCTTGGTGTTATATATCATAAACTCTTGTCTTATGCAATGGGGACTTTTTCCATTATATAAGTGAAACTCTACCCAAATTGAGAGGTGATTACTGAGAATTTGAGCTCAAATTGTCCATATTTCTTTGTTTGAATGAGAAATCAAGTTACTTTTAGACTTTATGCTGTTATAGCTTGTGTCATTTTAGGAGATTGTTCTTATGTCTTTTTCTTGAATATATTCTTATTTATTCAATTTAACAAGCAAAAATAGTGGAAGTAATCAGGAAGGTGTCCTAAAGCCAATTGTGGGAAGACTTTGTGCTGTAACCAAAATTGTCTTGAGTGTGTGTTTTTAGTTTCTTTCTATATGAAGGATATTGGGATGACTTTGTGCCCCCATTATCCTTTGTTTTTCACTCTTTGGGTAGTTGAGGTGTAGACTTTGTGTTATACTTCATTCTGCTAGTTACTATGCCCTTTTTGTTACCAATTACTTGTCACTACCTGAAAGAATTCATGTTGCTCCCTGAAAGATCATTTCTAAAAGAAGAGAAGTTCCTTCAGTCTTATCACTAGGATTTCTTCTTTGTCTATGAACATCATCTCTAAAAAAAGAGAGATGGATGGTATTATCCTACCCCTGAGTGTTATTTTTTGCTTATATATATAGTATATAGCTCCTCATATTTAATAGGGAACCTCCCCTTGATGAGAGGAGAGATTTCTCTACCTCTGATGTAGTAAACCTGCACATTTGGCCAACCAATCTCCCTTACTGTGGTTAAAGAGACCTATTTTGCTCATCAGTTAGCTGTTGACAAAATATTCACCCAACAAATATCCAATGAGGTAAATTCCCTAATGTTCCCCCCTCCCCTCCTCCAACATTGGGTCTAATCTAAAATTTTAAGGGGTTTGACATCCTATATCAATTAAAGAATAATAATTCTAATATTTCATTATTAGAGCTCTTGTAAATAAAGCCAATATACAAAGATATCCTATATGAAGAATTAACTAATATAGTCTTACCTAATAATGTTGAACCTCCTTATTTAGATTCTATTATTAATAGTATCTAGTATATAGAATAAAATATTTATTTAAAAAAAAATATTCCCTCAAAATATATTATTGATCAATATTGACCCTTGTATATTCAAGTCTTTATACAAAATAAGGTGGTCAAAAGAGTTATTGTCAGTAATGGATCAGGATTGAACATTTACAACATATCCTTAATAAATTTTCTTGGAATAAAAATAAAAGATCTAACTCATTAAAATATGAACATTCATGGATTTGACAACATTCCATACCAAGTACTTGGTAAAACTACGTTGAATATTAATTTTGGCCCATGCACATTTATTGTTATTTGTCAAGTTATGCCTAATGATCTTAATTAAAATATTGTGTTATGTTGACCTTGGGTTCATGACATGAATTTCATTCCTTATACATTTTTTTCATGTCTTGAGTTTAGTTAGTAATTTTTTTTTGTGTGTGTGTGTCCTAACCAAAATACTTCAAATACAATATAATGTTCCATCCTACTGATATTTATGTTCCATATATGCAACCTTATCCCATATAGATATAACCATATAATTCACCTATCATTTTAAGAACATTAGTTACACATTCAAATGATTCATCAATCAACTTCAATCAATATGGTTTCATATTTAAATACTTACAAAAGTAAAAGTACACTATTGCACAAGGGTTGGGTAAACATGTTCAAGTATTGTTTATCCTATTACTACTTATACCAATGAGGGGAAAATAGGTCTTGGGTATCATGATAAGTCCACATATCATGGAATTAATAAAGCTAAATAACCTCCCAAGTTCATACCTGTTGCACATATTGACTTTGAGCATAATAATTCAACCTTATTTCTCAATTATCATTAGTATACCCTGAGTTCATTGATAACATAAATAACCTAAAATTTTGGCATTGGATAATTTTTTAAATGATGAGCCTATTTTTTAATATTTCTGTGCCTATGAGGATCATCCTTCCTTTCATCACAAGAATTTATTTCCTCATGAAATAAATACACATGCATATTTTGGTGGAATTGATGATTCTATTACTCAAACATAATTAGATGGCCCTAATAGTATTTCTATTGATCCATGTTTAGAAGATAGGTCAACATTACTTATTGAATAGAGAGAGTAAAATTTTAATTTAGTACTAACAAATATCCTTATCCAGTCCTTTTAGTATCTATGTAAAAAAATGATAAAGGCATATCTCTTCAACAAGCTTTACATATTTATCCATAATTATTTGCATGGGCATATAAAGACATGTCATTAATTGAATAAAAAATGAAAATGCCAATCAAGTAAAAAATAATAAAAATGCACTTGAAAGTAAATTTTTTAGTCAAAGATGAAATCCAAAAACTTTTTGATGTTGGCTTCATTTGAGATTTTGATTATCCTAAATGGGTTTCTAATATTGTAATAGTGATAAATCTTAATGGAGATATTCAATGTTGCACATATTATCATGATTTAAACAAGGATTTTCCTAAGGATTATTGTCCCTTACCATATGTGTGTGTGTGTGTGTGTGTGTGTGTGTGTGTGTGTGTGTGTGTGTGTGTGTGTGTGTGTGTGTGTGTGTGTGTGTGTGTGTGTGTGTGTGTGTGTGTGTGTGTGTGTGTGTGTGTGTGAGATTGTGGATTCTATCATAGGATATGAAATGTCATCATTCATTAATTTTTTTTGGATATAAACAAATCAAGATAAATACTAAAGATCAAGAAAGTACATCATTAAATACACCATGGGAGACATTTTTTAATATAGTAATACCTTTTAAATTATAAAATGTAGGAGCAATTTATCAATGAGCTATGACATGTATTTTCCATGATTATATCCATAAAATAGTTGATGATTATGTTGATGATTTTTTATGCAAATCCAAGCATAAAAAAGGCCATGCTATTGATTTAAGATAAATATTTGAAATATTGAGAAATATAAAATACACTTAAATATGAAAAAGTGTATTTTTAGAGTATATTCAAGCAAATTATTAGGGTTTATCATTTATCAAAGAGGTATTGAATTTTACCTTAAGAAATTAAAATATATACTCAATATCCCACCACTAATTAATTTAAATCAAATTCAATGATTACAAGGTCACATTCAAGATATATGACATTTAATGGCTCAGTTAGTAGATAAAACACAATGTTTTACAAGGTTACTTAAGAAAGATACCAAATTTGAATGGGATGACTCTTGTCTAAAAAAATTAATGAAATTAAAGAATATAATATAAACATGCATGTTATTATGCCTCCCATTCTATATCAACCCCTCTTATTATACATTTCTACCATTGATCATGCTCTAGGTGCTTAGATCACATTATATAATGATGATGACCAAGAACATGTTATTTACTATATTATTTGTGCACTTCTCAATTATGAGAAAAAATATATTGTTATCAAAATTTTATGTTTGGATATTTTTTTTTCAAAACAAAAACTTTAACATTATGAATTAATTCATGTCATCACTAAAGTTGACACACTCAAATATATTATGTCAAATCCCCATCTATCAGGGCATGTATAAAAGTAGGTAATGCTTTTTACTAAGTTTATTTAACAATTTAAGGGAATTATATTAAATTACAAGATCGATTACTACCCCATTACATGATCCACTACCCATTACTATATAATTTTGAGATAAAATTACTTATTATAATCTTGATAATGACATGTGAACCATGAGTTTTTATGGATCTAAATGTGTTATAAGTTTTTAGTATGGGATTGCATTTATTACTCCATAGGTGAACACTTACATTTTGATTTTTATTATGGATTTTCATGCACAAATAATGTATCAAAATATGAAGCTTTAATACTAGGATTGTTAACAACACAAAAGCTACATATCAAATCCTTACATGCATAAGGTGATTCATGACTTGACATAAATAAAGCTATCAATTTTTATATAAGTAATAAATACAAGATAATTCCATATAAATACATGGTAAAATGTCTCATATGACACTTCTCTTCTTTCTCCATTGATATCATTACTCAAAAATATAATCAACATGTTTATTCCATGGATAACATTGCATATTTAATATAAATTTATATTAATGATGATCATGATATATACTATCTAATAATTACATAACCATTCGATTGATATTGATATTATAATGATTTAAAAGTTATGTTAGTCACCTAAAGTGTAGATAATCCTGAGTGGTACATCAATATGTGTGTGTGTACTTTTACATAGAATGTTATAAAAGAAGATAAAAAGTAGTTACAATGTCAATCCATGCACTATGCACTTATTAGTGTATCCATTTTTAAATGCTCTATTTATGGATTGTTAAGATGCATAAATCAATTTGAATCTCAAACTAATATCCTTGAAGTTCATGATAGAAAATATGGATGCCACTTTAGTGGTAAGACCATTTCTTACAAACTCTTACATCATGGATATTATTTAGAAAAAAAATGGAACATGAATGTCATGGATATGATAAATTATGTTCCCAATGTCAAAGGCATATCAATCTCAATAACGCTTCATCATATTCACTATAATATATTGTCTCTCCATGGCTTTTATCTCTGTGGGGCTTTAATTTAATTGGAAACATTAATCTAGAATCCTCAGACAAACACAAGTTTATCATTACAACTACTAAATATTTTTTTAAATGGTTTTAAGTTATAAACCTATAATTTAAAATAGGGGATGATGTTTTCAATTTATTTATGACACATATTATCACATAATTTGAACTTCCTTTTGATATTATAACAAATAATGGTTCACCTTTTAAAAATAAAACATTCAAAATATTTTGTGTTAAGTTCAAAATATGTCAAAAATTTTAATCCTTACTACACACAAGTAAATGGTCAAGCCAAGGTAATTAATATAATAATCAATAAAATCTTAAGCAATATTTTTGTAAAACATGGAAAAATACTAGAATCAAATCCTTTATGTTTTTTGGGAATACCACACAAGTGTATGCAAACTAACAAATGGTACACCTTTCTCTCTTATTTATGGAGTAATACTCCCTCCCGAGATATAAATAACCTCTTTATATGTCTCATTAAATTAAATTATAAAATATAATGGATATCAATAAAATGCCTACATGAATTGGAAATTTGTAACAATAAATGCATACAAGATCTCAAAAATTTAAAAGTATATCATACACATATCAAATGATCATATTGTAATAAAATTTATGATCATGAGTTCAAAATTGGTGACCTTGTACTTAAATAAAATCAAAATAATACCAATGTTTATAAGGAAAACTAAGTAAAATTCAAACCCAATTGGTTGGATCCATTCATAGTCACTAAAAATATTGGCACAAGAGCTATCTGATTGACCACACTTAAAGGTAAACCTATAAAAATGCCATGAACAAAATACATTTACATTATTATTATACTTAGATAAATACTTTCTTATTCATATATGCCAAAAAAAAAATTATATATATATATATATATATATAGACACACACACACACACACACACATTTCAAAAACTAAATTTCAAGACCTTAGACTCATTTTCAAATGTTGTTAGCTTATCTTCTTGCATATGTTATTTATTTTATGTTAGGTAAATAGTATATTATAGTTTTCAATACACAATACTTTTCAAAAGGTATATGAGTATGATGCAAGACATACATTCACATGATTTTTTGATGTTGGGTTTCCTTCATAATCTAATAACCTTACTAAGATGGGTGCATCTATTCATTCTCTATGAATACTTCAAGTTTCATCTATCTACAACCTTTTTACCATGTTGAGTTGTATATCATACAAATGCTTTTATATCACTCATAATTTACATTGTGTTACATGAAAATGCTATTTTAGAATAATGACATGGATACATATGATGCATGTAAATTAGTCTCATTTATTATATGCTTATTTTTCATTATTAGTTTAATACATGATACATTAGGACTTTCTTGCTTATTTTGTGTTGACCTTGTCTTTGTGTGTTAAATATATACATGTTTTTATTTGTATGGAATCATCATTGTTGTTTCCAAAATCAGATTCACCCATTTTTTTGAACAACCCCTACGAAACTTGTTCATTTCATCTTTTGTCTCTCTAAGTTTGGTCGTGAGATGAGTTTTGAATTCATTCTCATCTTGGCCTCGCAACGTGAAAGTAGTTATGATCTCGTTGCGGCCAAGGTTCCCCTCCCCCAGACTGTCTCCTTTCAGAGTTAGTCTTTTCTTCCATTACCTGTAGGGGTAGCAAATTTTGCTACCTCTACATTTTCCTTGTTTTTGAACAAGGGCGGCAAATTTTGCTGCCCCTACACATTTGCTTGCAAGGGTGACAAATTTTGCCACCCATGCACATTGACATGCTAGTGCAGAAAATTTTGCCGCACCTGCACTCGAACGAACTGGAACATGCAAGGGCGGCAAATTTTGCCACTCTAGCATGTCTTGGTAACCATGTGTGGCATTTATTACCATGCGTGGTGGGTGGTTGGGGTCAATTTTCACCCCATTTAAACTGATTTGAGCCTCATTTCTTCTCATTTCTTCCTCCTCTCCTACTCTTCATGTCTAGATTATTTGGTGAGCGACTTGAAGCACGTATTCACGGATTCGAACTTGTGGTGCATACGGTTTTCTAGGTTGGTTTTGATTTTTTGCATTTGTCTTTCCATTTTCTTCCTCTAGTTATCATTTTTTATGCTTTCTTCCCTGGTAGGGCAGCGATTTGCACTGTCCCTCTTACTAACCCATAGTTTTCTCTTCCCTCTTCCTAGCCTGCGTTTAGCCCTAAGGGCGGTGAAGTTCACCACCCATGTCTTCCCCTGAGTAATAGTTCCCTGAAGGGGCAACAAATTTTTCTACCCTTCTTTCTCTTTCAAACCTGTAAGGGTGGCGAAATTCACCACCCCTACTTTTTTCCTACCCTCCTTACAAGGGCGGTGAAATTCGCCGCCCTTGCAGGCTTTCCTTACAAGGGCGGTGATTTTTGCTGCCCTTACCCTTTTCCTCTTTCAGTCTACAATGGTGGAAAAATTTGCCACATATGTAGCCTATCCCTGCATGGGCAGCAAATTTAGCCACCCTTGCACTCTTTTATCCCTACATGCAGGGGCGGCAATTTTGCTACTCGTGCATCCTTCCCTCAGATTTTCTTAACTCCCAAGAATTTTTTGAGTTGTCTTTTTCTTTCCCTTTCTTCCTCATTTTTCATTTCTTCTTCCACCCAAACTTTTTAAGTGACCTCCAGTAACCCATATCACTTAAATTACGCTTTCTCCCTCTCATCCACTCTCCTCTAATATGGCGATCATGACTGCAGTTCAATCAGTGAACTCCTACACATCTGCTCCCATCCAGTCGAGATCATTCCAAATGACAGAAGTATCTCCCAAGAAGGTGAAAACAATGAAATACAAGTATCAGGACATTTTCCTGCTCACATCTGTCACTTCCAATGTTGATGATATCTGAGACACTGAGATCGACCATGTGGACATGGCCAAATTCCTAACATAAACAAAGGTGATGAATCCAAGTAATGGGATGAAGAGGATCATCGAGAGAAACATCCACCTGGTGGCCACCTTTTCGGTAGTAGTGCATCATATTGAGTTCATCCTCCAATGCGCTCACTTCTACAACAAAGAGACCAGGTCGGTCTTAGACACCAACGGCAACATGGTGATTCGATTAGACCCTGAATTCATCGATAAAGTGTTCATGTGCCCTCCAGCCACTAAAGTAACTAAGATTAACTTCATGGACACACAGAAGGAGTATGATAAAGACCCTGAGAGGGAAAAGAAGGTCATGAACTATAAGTGGTTGAAGACCCCCAAGACCAACCTCTCCAGATGGCCATGAAACTTTCTGAGGAGTGACTTCATTGAGGAAGTTGGTGACTTGATCACCCTTCTAAGCAGAGTACGGGGCCTCCCATCTTCTTCACAGTTCCATGAATGGATGTATCCATTCATCAAGATCATCCTCCAGGGTAAACAAGCCATCTTTTAGGGAGAGTAAATTAGCAGTGCCCTCCATGAGCAGCTAACCAAGGTGCAGACCTCTCACAAGTTCTACATGACTTCGTACCTTGTGTACGTAGCTGCCGTGATGCAGAATTTTCTAGGCTTGACCACAGAGGGGGATAGAAAGACAACCCCAGTACACTCATATTACCTGCAGCTGACTTTGCAAAGATCAATCCATCACTTCAAGAGGGTAAATGATGCCTTTTTTGCTACATTTTTATGCCTCTTCGACCCTCAGCTTGAGCAGAAGAGAATATCAAATGAGGCCTGGATGGTGGTCAATGATTACGGCTATATGTTCCTTCAGTTCCCCACCTTCTACTATCTTCAGGTTAGCTTCTACCAGGGCTACCCCTACATGCTCCCCAAGTTTCCTTCAAATAAGCTAGTGCTAATGGAACTTTGCCGACAATTGATTGTCATGCATACCAAATAGATGGAGCTGAAGAGACCAAGTTTCAAGTTTCTAATTGAGATTGGTAGGTATTTCATTGCAACATCAACCAAAGCCAAGGTCATAGAAACTAAAATATAGATGGTTACTTTAAAACCATTCAAGAGACGAGAAAAAATTGACTGCAGGGGAGTCAAGGAAAAGATCAGGAGGAAAACCCAATTCCATGAACCCATGTTTGAGGATATCTAGGTTGACCTCAGAACGATCAAGGAGATTAGAAAAATGGACTATTATAGGCTGACCCTAGACCAAATTGAATACCCAAGGCTTGCAGAGATCCCCTCCAATCTGGTCGATGATGGAAACATCATTAATAATAGGTATCTGGCAGAGAAGGTTGCTAGTTCCCCTCTTTCTCCAATTCAGTGGTCTCAGAAGGAGCTGACTTCTCTGAGAAAAAGATTCGAACCAATATTGGCTAACACCAATGATTGGAACAGCCAAAGGGATCACCCTAAAGAAATTTGTTATGAGATCAGAGGCTGAATACCAGGTAGAGTTGAAGAGGAAAGCAGAGAATAGAACTAAAAACAAAGGTGATGTCCCTTCTCCTTCTAGGCTTCACAAGCTTAGGATCATCTTTGTATCCAAGAAACCTAAGACTACTGAAGAGCCTGAAGCGGCACCAAAAAGAACTGAGGAACATAACTTGTAGACATAGGTAGCTCAACCCATGGAGAAAGATGATCAGTTGTCAGGGTAACCTAACACTGGACCTCTACTCTCATAGGAACAAGCACAGTTGATCAAGAGCATATCTCCTTCTCCCCCTCAGTCTCTTATGGTACCCTCTTCTCCCATCTCTCTTATCAGTATTCCCTCTTTTAGAGCTGCTTCTCCTTCCAGAGTCATATTTGGTGATCCTCAGGGCCCTTCTAGAAGTTCTCCTCACTCTTTTGGATCCATTCCAAGTCTATCGTCTTCTTCCTTCAACTTGCCAGCAAGCCTTACACCCGAGCTAGAATTAGTAGTTGGTGTAGTTTCGCCAGTTACTCTAATTGAAACTCCTATCACCACTAGTAGTATGGAAATTGCTACAATAACATCGACTGAGACAACCATTGCCACACCAGGTACTTCTCTCCCGCCTTGGATGATAGCTTTCATGCCAAAAAGAAAGATGGCCATCTCCCCAGATGAATTTGACTTTGGAAAAATAGTGTTGGTGAAAGCAAAGACTCCTAAGAGGCCAAGAATCCTCTCTAAATTGGTCGAAGGAAAAGGACAATTTTTTTTGGAAATTACCAAACCTCCACAGGATGCAACCCTTGAGGGTTTCAAGATGAGCAGCTATTCCATCTCTCGTGTTGAACTTGGCAAAGTTACTCACGAATGTGCGAAAAGTGATCTTCAATTAGCTATGGACATCATGGTCTAGAAATTTTCTTGAGAGAAGGAGATGAAAGATTATTACAAAGCCAAATCAGAGCAACTAATGACAATAATAAAAAGGTTCACTCTTCCTTCTGAAGCAGCAACTCTAGAGGCCTTCTCCGTGGATGACTCAGTCATTCAAAAAGCATAAAAGACTTATTTAAAGGGAAAATTCTTGGAGGACTATATTGAAAAGATGCATACTCAGGGAGTTTCTTTGCTTACAAAAGTTGTAGAAAAGACAAAAAAAATGAGGAGGGTAAAAGCAGAACTAGATGACTTCATCTCCCTTATTTCTCAAGAGATTAATATTTCAGAAAAAGATCTTAGTAGATGGAAGGAAATGAAGGACCTCAAGAAAATCACCTTAATATCTATTGGTGTCATCTCCAGCAAGGACTCTTATGTTAAAATCAAGGAGTCATTGATCTTCAAGATTTAGGTACTCAAAGATCTAATTGATGATCTCAAAGCTTTCAAGGAGGCTAGTGAGAAGAGTGACCTAAACTTGCTGAATAAAATAGAAGAGCTACCATGCAACATGATCTCTAAGGACAATCAATTCCTTCTGGCAAAAAAAATGATTCAAAATTTCAAGGAGATGGTTCGGAGAGATTTTGAAGAAAAATTCTTCTCAATGTCTACTGTGGACAACATTCTAGATGCTCAGTTAACTTTGGAGAATCTAAAATCTAGGTTAACTGGCCACGCTAAAGCCATCATAGCATTGAAAGACGCATTGATCAGAGCCAAAATCATCTCCAAGAACATAATTGCGATAGACAACATAGGAATTCAGGCATCTATCACTATGTTCGATGCACATATGAAGAAATCTGGTAGCAAGAATTGAATCTCTCCCCTTCTTTCTTCTTCTCTCACGCACTTTTGTTTTGTGCAAAGTGCATGTAATTTTGAAAAATGTAATTACATGTAAATATTTTGGAAAAATATCTAAAAGTCAAAGATGAGTCATCTTTGACTAAGATATTTTATATATTTTAGTATTTTCTAGTTTTTTAGGATTTCTCCCTATATATAGTGGAGACCTCATTTTGTAAAAGATCTTGAAAAATTTAATAGCAAACACTCTGCTGAAATTGAAGCCACTTTTGAGACTTTGTGCTCAAATTTTTAAATCATATTTTGTTGAATGAATGAGAAGTAGGTTATTTCAGACTTTGTGTTGAGATTGTCTATGTTATTTAGGAAATAGTTCTTACGTCCTTTTTCCTAGTAATATCTTATTTATCTAATTTAATAAGCAAAGTGGGTGTGTTAGTATTATCTGAGGACATTTCTAGAAGGTAGAAGATGGACTTTGTGCTGCTTTTATCTTTGAGATTTAGTTATCTTTTGTAGTTTTAGGTGAAGACTTTGTGCTTCACTTCACTCTACGATTGTACTTTTTTTGAATTGGTGAAAGAGACTACGAAAGACTTTGTGCTTACGTGGGTATTCTTGTGGGCTTTGTCACTTCAGGTGATTTTTTTGCTCTCTATTTAATACCATTCCTGAAAGAAGAGGAGTGTTGTTAGCTTAAGATCAGGATTTTCCCTCTTTTGTTTTTTATACATTACCTTTGAAAAAAGAGAGGTAGATGTTGTTATACCTTCCCCATGTGTTATTTTTTGCTTAATTATATACATATAGCACATAAATATCTATAGGGAACCTCCCCTTGATGAGAGGAGAGATTTACTTCATCCAGATCTGGTAAACCCATACTTTTCATGGTGTAAATCTCCCTATGTTATGGCTGATATCCCCATTTTGTCATTAGTTAGTTGACAAAATATTCACCCAACAATTTTTTGGTGACTCCATTGGGGACCTCGAATGTGCATTCTGAAACCTCAAGCTTTAGATTGAACTAGTCCCTACCCTTATCCATTACATAGTCTAGCGACTTTGTTTCATATCTTACCCATTATCATTATAGCCTTACCATCTCCCTCCACCTCCGTTACATTATATGGTCTGCAAAAGCAGAGCCGCTGGGAAGAACGTGCATTTTGAAGTCTAAAACTTCAACTTGAAACCATTTCAGTCCCTTTCTCATTTTTGAAATCTGGCAACTCCACGCTACACTAGAAGCCAGAGATCTAAGGGTATTTTTGACCTTGTGTTTGAGTTGGCACAACAAAGTAACTTTGATCTCTTTCCTCCATCACCTTTCCTCCAACATTCTAGGAGTTTTCCTCCTAAATTTATCAAGTCACCAGCACAAGGTAGAGCTTCTTTTCCTATTATTGATCGTGCTCTACCTATAAATACCCCACCAAGATTTGTTATCCCACCATTTAATTGTCCTAACATAATGGCTCAAGGCCTGTGGGGTAATTCCTTTGGTCCTCTCAATTTGACTGCACCTTTGCATGAACTACCTCATAGTTCTAGAAAAAAAATTCCTAAGTTTTTTGGTGATGAAAAGGTTCATCCCGATGAGCATATTGTCACTTTCTCCATAGCATGTGGCATGATCAGTGTGGAATTCAAAGAAAGCAGTTAGGCTTTTCATGGAAACTTTGCAAAGAACTACTGCAGATTGGTTTTATCACCTGCATGTGGGGTTAGTAACAGACTGGGATACGCTCAAGTCCAAATTCAAAGCTAGGTTTAAACCTGCTGAAGATGCACATGCTTTGTTGGCTCAGCTAACATAGTTGAAAAAAGAATCCTAGGAACCCATGAGGAATTTTGTAGCTAAATTCAACAAGTTGAGAAACCAGATTCCAACTATAGCTCAACCCACGCCAGAAAATCTCAAGTGTTTTTTTAACAATTCACAGCTTCCTAAAGTAAGTTTCCTGTTGAGGTGAGTTGGCCCTATGAATCTAGCCTTAGCTCAAAGTTTGGCTATTGAGATCGAAGATGATCTTATCCTGGCAGGTAAGATCAGAAAAGATCCTAGTAAAAATAAATTCCCTTCATCTGCTGAAAGTTCTTCAAGTACTACAGATCCTATGGTGTAGAAATTAATGAATGAACTGATAGCTTTGAAGAGGTAGATAGCCCAAGGTATGTCTGCTCCTACTTATCGAGATGCACCCAAGAGAACGTTCCAAAATCAACAATATCAGGGTAATGCTGCCCGAAACCAAGGGTAATCCAATCGCCTACCTCCCCATCTAGGGAGATTAGCCATTGAAGTAGCACCTGCTAATTTAGTGGTCAGCTACCTAGAAGCTGAGCATGACAACTCTTTTCAACCTCAGTTAGATCAACCAGAAGATGTTAATCTCTTCAATGAGTAGGAAGAAGAACTAGCTGACAACTCCAATATCAGTTTCTTGGATTACCAAGATGAAGCTGGAAGTAAAGGGGAGGGTTTGGATGCATTTTACGCTATTTTCACCAAATCTCAAGATCAGTCAGCTTCACAAACTGACAAAGGAAAGGTAGATGAAGAACCTTGACCAGTGGTTTCCATTGCCAAACGTGGGACTCCATTGCCTCCACAATCAAAAGATCAAGTAACCCATAAAAAGGTGAGTACTCCCAATCACCCAATATCTTCCACTTCTGCTACTCAAACTAGTGCCACACCTGTTAAAGTCTCTGATGATGGACTCTCTTCCTTTATTTCAAGTTCTTTTTAATTATTTGATATAATCGATCATGCTAGAAAAACTAAATTTCAAATGATAGAGGTTGAATATTTGAGAGCTAATTCGGAGAAGTTTGATAGGTTAATGGAATATGTAAAAAACAAAGCCATTCCCATAGGATAGAATTCTTTAAAAGTTGTCCCTGATCCCCCTAAAGACAAACTGTTGTGACTCCTCCTGTCACTCTCGAGAAAATAAAACCTTTCTATGTTTTCCTACTTATAAATGGTTATAAGCTGAGTAATTATATTATAGACTCTGGAGCTTTAGATAATGTCATGCCTGCGAAAGTGGTAGACTCTCTTGGCTTGAATTTGACCAAAACATTTGGGAGGTGTTTCTCCATGGAAAATAAACAAGTCCCTCTCCTTGGTAAGATAAAATATGCTCAATATGCCTTCACAGTTTTTCCAAAAAAGTGGATAAAAATAATGGTTTTAGTAGCCGATGTTCCTACATCTTATGGCATCCTACTTGGGTGGAATTTCTGCAAATATGTCAGAGGAGAGCTAAGTATGGACTTATCAGAAACAAGAATCCCAGTTCAAGGTGTCATGAAGAAGTTACTTCCTAAAAAAGAAGCAAGGTATGTAGTTACCCGATCTTCAGCACCAGAAGCTCAAATTTTATTTGAGTCCTCAGGTATGGGCAACTACTTCCTATCTACGGATGGAACCCACGAGACATCTTATGAAACTTCTTTGAGCGATAACCCAAGATTGTGTTCACCTGATGCAGTGGAAAAATTGACAAATCAAGATGAACACATGGAAGAGTCTTTTCCCCCAAGCAAAAGAGTTTTCGTAGAAAAAGTAGCATCTAACGAGGCATGGACCTTAGAATTTGACGGTAGCTGCTCTTCTACTGGGTCGAGAGCCAGGGTTGTGTTGATATCTCCTTAGGGAGATATTATTCCTTTGTCTTACAAAATGTAGTTCAACAATACCAACAACATGATTGAATATGAATCCCTATTGCTCGGACTACAGGTTGTCAAAGAAAGGGGCATTAGGAAACTCCATGCTAAAGGGGATACTGAGTTAATTGTATGTCAAGTGAGAAACCTCTATCAGACAAAGAATGAGAGGTTGCGCCACTATCACAACTTGGTCTGGGATCAGATTGAAAATTTTGACACTTTCAACATCTCTACCATTTTAAGGAAATTCAATGACCGAGTAGATGTATTGGCTGTCTTTGCCACCCTTTTAGTTCTTCACCCAAATTTTAAGGGAGATAAGTATACTATTGAGCTGGTCTTTTGACCAAGTGTACTAGATAATGCCAGCCACTGGTAAGTGTTTAATAATGATGATCAAATCATCGCCTTCTTAGAGTAAAAGGATAGTTTTGAATAACTATGTTTTGAAGGTAGTGAACCCCGAGAGTGTGGAGCAGCTCTTGAGGCCCATGCGAACACAGGTGAGGACTTTCTACAGCTTAAAGGGAATAAGATTCCAAAAGGCTTGGTGTCCCTAGAAAAATTGTTTGATAACCATGACAAGTTTATTAAGCAACAACGAACGGATCCAAAGTCCTCTCAAGACTTTGATCAGGTAAACTTGGGAACCAAGTGCGATCTTAAGATGGTAAATATTGGGAAATGCTTCACTCTCGAGGAAAGATTTGAGCTTGCTAGTCTACTCTGCCAATACATGGATGTATTGGCCTATTCCTATGATGATTTGAAATCACTCAGGCTAAATGACATTCACCACGACATTCCCCTGAAAGCCAACTCTATACCTTACAAGCAAAAATCCAGGCAATATAATCCAAAAATCTCAAGTACTATTTTAGTTGAGATACAAAAGATGTTGGATGCCTGGATAATTTTTCCAATCCATAACTCAACATGGATTGCCAACATAGAGTCCGTCAAGAAGAAGAATGGCAAAATTCAAATCTGTGTGGATTTTAGGAACTTAAACCAGTTGTCCTTAAAAGATAACTATCCCCTTCCTATCATGGATCAAGTCTTGCAAATGGTAACAGGTTCATAAATGTTATCAATGCTAGATGGTTTTTTAGGGTACAACCAAGTCAAAGTCAGAAAAGCAGATCAGCATAAGACAGTGTTCACCACGCCTTAGGGCACATTCACTTAACGAAGAATGCCTTTTGGTCTGATAAATGCAGGTGCCACTTTTCAAAGGGCGATGGATCTTGCTTTCAAAGATGAAATAGGAAAATTCATTATCATATACCTGGACGATCTGATAGTGTTTTCAAAATATCATTCTGAGCATGTTCACCATTTGCAAAAAGTACTAGAATACTGTCGTCAGAATGGTATTTCTTTAAACCCAAAGAAATCTATCTTCAGAGTTACTGAAGGAAAATTTCTCGAACACATCGTGTCCCGAGAAGGTATTAGAATTGATCTAGGAAGAGTCAAGTCCATCTAAGAACTTACTCTGCCTACCAGCAAGACCGCAGTTCACTCTTTCTTTGGAAAGGTGAATTTCCTCTGAAAGTTTATTCTTGAGTTTGCTGAGAAAACCCGTCATATTGTCAACATGATGAAGGGCAATGCTATGTTTAGGTGGACTGCTAAGGGTAAATCAACATTCAAGAAAATTAGGAAACAATCGCTCGTGCACTAGTCTTGGTCTATCCAGATTATACTAAAAGTTTCAAAATATATAGCTATGCCTCTAAACATACACTATCGGCTATTTTGGTTTAGCAAAATCCAGAAGGTGCAGAATCTCCTATCTCCTTCATGAGTTGTCCACTCAAGGATCATGAGCTGAAATATTCTCTTATGGAGAAGCATGCATATGCCATGGTCAAAGTTGTCAAGCATTTTAGGTTTTATATCTTGAATTCTCACACTAAAGTTCTCGTACCAGATAAAATAGTAAAATCTATTTTAACTCAGCAAGAGTTTGGTACGAAGAGAGGTAACTGGATTGCCAAGACTCAGGAGTTTGATTTGGACATCAAACCAACCAAGATCGTACGAGGAAGGGGTCTCTACCAGTTAATCGCCAACAACATTCCAAGTGAAGCAGAAAGTGAAGAAGTAGAGATCAAAGGCATGCCTATGGTCCTCTTTGTTGCCACTATTGATGAGTGGTATTCTGACATTGCTCATTTTTTGACATATGGTGAGTGTCCCGCTTGTCTTTATTTTAAAGAGAAACAAAATGTTAAATTGAAAGTAGTTGGTTATGTTCTATGGAACAATGGTCTTTACAAGAGAAACCTGGATGGGGCATTTCTTTGTTGGGTTGACAAAGCTCAACAAGAAAGACTCTTAGAATCTTTCCACAATCTAGCCTATGGGGGACATTTTTTTGCACTGGTGATAGCAGACAAAATTATACGAGCAAGGTATTATTGGCCCACACTATTCCAAGATGCTTAAAAATGGGTGCGTAGATGCAAATTGTGTCAACAATTTGTTGGAAAGCCTAAGTTGCCTGCTTTGCCTCTTAAGCCGGTTGTGATTGAGGAACCTTTTTAGCAGTGGGGTATTAAATTCATTGAGGTAGTCAACTCATCTTCAAGTGTTAGACATGATTATGTCCTTATGGCAATAGATTATTTTACCAAGTGGGTAGAGGCCATCCCAACCAAGCATGCTACGTCTGAAGTAGTGTGTAATTTTCTCAAAGAAAATATCATCTCTCGGTTCAGGGTTTTGCTCAAAATTGTAACAAATAATGCAGCCTATTTTTCCTCATATGAAATTACTCAATTTTGCTTTGGTTATGGGATTACCTTATCTCACACTTCAAATTATTTCCCTCAAGGAAATGGACAAACAGAATCAAGTAACAAGAACCTAGTCACCATTATCAAGAAGTTGGTAGATGAAAACCAGAGAACATGGCACAAAGCTTTGTATGATGCTTTATGGGCCGACAAGATAACACCTAAAAGGGCTATAGGTATGTCACCTTTCCAACTTCTATATGGAATAAATGCAGAAATCCCCATCACCCTTGAACTACCAGTGCTCAGGCTAACTAAATCAATCAAAGACTCGACCTTCAAAAGCTCAGTCGACAAAAGGATTATGTGTCTGACCGAGCTGAATAAACAACGAGTTATGGTAGTGGACTGAATTACAGAGCATCAGAATTGGGTGAAGGCACTTTTTGATAAGAGAGCTAGAGTGTGTGAATTCCAAGTCAAAGATCAAGTCTTGTTGTGGGACAAGAGGCGGGAACCAAAAGGGATGCATGGCAAATTTGACTCCCTATGGAGGGGCCCATTCACCATTCGACAGCTCTGTGGTGAGGCCAGCTTCTTACTAGAGTACCAAGATGGAACACCATTTGCACTACCTCACAGCGGACAACATCTAAAATTGTTTAATCCTTGAGGATTGAAGAAGCCCTTTTGTATATATGTATAATTTTTATGATTTGTCTATTTTTCTTTCATTTTTTCATGTGACTCCATAGCCCAATGGCTTGGATGAAGGCACTTAGAGACTAGTTTCTACTCCCGCTAATCAAATCGATTAATGGAAGTTCCCCAACAGGAGCCAGCTGTTATTTCCAAAATCAGATTCACTCATTTTTGTGAACAACCCCCTACAAAACTTATCCATTTCATCTTTTGTCTCTCTAAGTTTGGTCGCGAGATGAGTTTTAAATTTGTTCTCATCTTGGCCTCACAACATGAAAGTAGTTATGATCTTGTTGCGGCCAAGGTTCCCCTTCCCCAAACTGTCTCCTTCCAGAGTTAGTCTTTTCTTCCATTACCTATAAGGGCAGCAAATTTTGCTACCTCTGCATTTTCCTTGTTTTTGAATAAGGGCGGAAAATTTTGTCGCCCCTACACCTTTGCTTGTAAGGGTAGAAAATTTTGCCACCCATGCACGTTGACATGCTAGGGTGGCAAATTTTGCAGCCCCTACACTCAGATGAATTGGAACATGCAAGGGCAACAAATTTTGCCACCCTAACATGTCTCAATAACCATGCACAACATTTATTACCATGCACAGTGGGTGGTTGGGGTCAATTTTCACCCCATTTAAACCAATTTGAGCCTCATTTTTTCTCATTGCTTCCTCCTCTCCTCCTACTCTTCGCATTTGGATTATTTGGTGAGCGACTTGAAGCACGTATTCACGGATTCAAACTTGTGGTGTGCACGGTTTTCTAGGTTGGTTTTGCTTTTTTGCATTTGTCTTTCCATTTTCTTCCTCTAGTTATCATTTTTTGTGCTTTCTTCCTTATTAGGGCGGCGATTTGTGCCATCCCTCTTATTGACTCATGGTTTTCTCTTCCCTCTTCCTAGCCCGCGTTTAGCCCTAAGGGAGGCAAAGTTTGCTGCCCATGTCTTCCCCTGAGTAATAGTTCCCTGAAGGGGTGGAAAATTTCACCACCCTTCTTTCTCTTTCAAACCTATAAGGGCAGCAAAATTCGCTGCCCCTACTTTTTTCCTACCCTCCTTGTAAGGGCGGCAAAATTCACTGCCTCTGTAGGCTTTCCTTGCAAGGGCGGTGATTTTCGCCACCCTTAACCTTTTCCTCTTTCAGTCTGCAATAGTGGTGAAATTTTCCACCTATGTAGCCCATCCCTGCATGGGTGGTGAATTTAGCCACCCTTGCACTCTTTTATCCCTACATGCAGGGGCGGCAAATTTTGCCGCCTGTGCATCCTTCCCTCAGATTTTCTTAACTCCTGAGAATTTTTTGAGTTGTTCTATTCTTTCCCTTTCTTCCTCATTTTTCATTCCTTCTTCCACCTGACCTTTTTAAGTGACCTCCAGTAACCCATATTACTTAAATTGTGCTTTTTCCCTCTCATCCACTCTCCTCTAATCTGGTGATCATGACTGCAGTTTAATCAGTGAACTCCTGCACATCTGCTCCCATCCGGTCAAGATCATTCCCAATGATAGAACCATCTCCCCAGAAGGCAAAAATAATGAAATACAAGTATCAGGGTTGTCTTCCCACTCACATCTATCACCTCCAATGTCGATGATATTTGGGACACTGAGATCGGCCATGTGGACATGGCTGAATTCCTAGCACGAACAAAGGTGACAAATCCAAACACTGAGATGAAGAGGATCATTGAGTGCAACATCCACCTAGCGGCCACCTTTTTGATAGCAGTGCATCATACTGAGTTTGTCCTCCAATGTGCTCACTTCTACAACAAAGAGACCAGGTCAGTCTTAGATGTCACTGGCAACATGGTGATTTGGTTAGACCTCGAATTCATTGATAAAGTGTTCATGTGCCCTCCAGCCACTAAAGTAACTAAGATTGACTTTGTGGATGCACAGAAGGAGTATGAAAAAGACCCTGAGAGGGAAAAGAAGGTCATGAACTATAAGTGGTTGAAGACCCCCAGGACCAACCTCTCCAGATGGTCGCGAAACTTCTCAAGGAGTGACTTCATTGAGGAAGTTGGTGACTTGATCACCCTTCTAAGTAGAGTACGAGGCCTCCCATCTTCTTCACAGTTTCATGAATGGATGTATCCATTCATCAAGATCATCCTCCAGGGCAAACAAGCCATCTTTTGGGGAGAGCAAATCAGCAATGCCCTCCATGAGTAGTTGACCAAGGTGCAGACCTCTCACAAGTTCTACATGACTTCATACTTTGTGTACATAGCTGCCGCAATGTAGACTTTTCCAGGATTGACCATAGAGGGGGATAGAAAGACAACCCTAGTACACTCATATTACCTGCAACTAACTCTACAAAGATCAACTGTCACTTTAGGAGGGTAAATGATGCCTTTTTCGCTACATTTTTATGCCTCTTCGACCCTCAGCTTGAGCAAAAGAGAATATTAGATGAGGCTTAGACCATGGTCAATGATTATGGCTGCATGTTCCTTCAGTTCCCCACCTTTTACTATCTTTAGGTCGGCTTCTACCAGGGCTACCCCTACATGCTCCCCAAGTTTCCTTCAGATAAGCTACTACTAATGGAACTTTGCCAACAATTAATTGTCGTGCATACCAAACAGATGGAGCTAAAGAGACTAGGTTTCAAGTTTTCAATTGAGATTGGTAGGTATTCCGTTGCAACATCAACCAAAGCCAAGGTCATAGAAACTGAAATATAGATGGTTACTTTAAAACCATTCAAGAGACGAGAAAAATTTGACTACAGGGGAGTCAAAGAAAAGATCAGGGGGAAAACCCAATTCCATGAACCCATGTTTGAGGATATCTAGGTTGACCTCAGAACGATCAAGGAGATTAGAAAAATGGACTATTATAGGCTGACCCTAGAGCAAATTGAATACCCAAGGCTTGCAGAGATCCCCTCCAATCTGGTTGATGATGGAAACATCGTTAATAGCAGGTATCTGGTAGAGAAGGTTGTTGGTTCCCCTCTTTTTCCAATTCAGTGGTCTCAGAAGGAGCTAACTTCTCTAAGAAAAAGATTCGAACCAATATTGGCTAACACCAATGATTGGTTAACAACCAAAGGGATCACCCTAAAGGAATTTGTTATAGGATCAGAGGCTGAATACCAGGCAGAGTTGAAGAGGAAAGTAGAGAACAGAACTAAAAACAAAGGTGATGTCCCTTCTCCTTCTAAGCTTCGCAAGCCTAGGATCATCTTTGTATCCAAGAAACCTAAGACTACTGAAGAGCCTGAAGTAGCACCAAAAAGAACTGAGGAATGGAACCTGTAAACATAGGTAGCTCAATGCATGGAGAAAGATGATCAGTCGTCAGGGCAACCTAGCACTGGACCTCCGCTCTCATAGCAACAAGTGCAACCGATCAAGAGCGTATCTCTTTCTCCCCCTCAGTCTCCTATGGTACCCTCTTCTCCCATCTCTCCTATCAGTATTCCCTCTTTCAGAGCTATTTCTCCTTTCAGAGTCATATTTGGTGATCCTCAAGACCCTTCTAGAAGTTACCCTCACTCTTTTGGATCCATTCCAAGTCTATCGTCTCCTTCCTTCAACTTGCCAGCAAGCCCTGCACCCGAGCCAGAATCAGTAGTTGGTGTAGTTTTGCCAGTTACTCTAATTGAAACTACTATCACCACTAGTAGTATGGAAATTGCTATAGTAACACCAGCTGAGACAACCATTGCCACACCAGGTACTTCTCTCCCACCTTGGATGACAGCTTTCATGCCAAAAAGAAAGAAGATGGCCATCTCCCCAGATGAATTCGACTTTGGAAAAATAGTGCTGGTGAAAGCAAAGGCTCCTAAGAGGCCAAAAATCCTCTCTAAATTGGTCGAAGGAAAAGGACAAAAAAATTTGGAAATTGCCAAGCCTCCATAGGATGCAACCCTTGAGGGTTTCAAGATGAGCAGCTATTCCATCTCTCATGTTGAACTTGGAAAAGTTACTCACGAAGGTGCGAAAAGTGATCTTCAGTTAGCTATGGACATCATGGTCTAGAAATTCGACAGAGAGAAGGAGATAAAGGATTATTACAAATCCAAATCAGAGCAGCTAACGGCAATAATAAAAAGGTTCACTCTTCCTTGTGAAGCAACAACTCCAGAGGCCTTCTTCGTGGATGACTCAGTCATTCAAAAAGCAAAAAAGACTTATTTAAAGGGAAAAGTTCTGGAGGACTATATTGAAAAGATGCATACTCAGGGAGTTTCTTTGCTTACAAAAATTGCAGAAAGAATAGGACAAATGAGGAAGGTAAAAGCAGAACTAGATGACTTCGTCTCCCTTATTTCTCAAGAGATCAATAGTTCAGAAAAAGATCTTAGCAGATGGAAGGAAATGAAGGACCTCAAGAAAATCACCTTAATATTTATCGATGTCATCTGCAGCAAGGACTCTTATGTTGAAATCAAAGAGTCACTGATCTTCATGATTCAGGTACTCAAAGATCTAATTGATGATCTCAAAGCTTTCAAGGAGGCTAGTGAGAAGAGTGACCTAAGCCTATTGAATAAACTAGAAGAGCTGCCATGCAACCTAACCTCTAAGGACAATTAGTTCCTTTCGATAGAAGAAATGATTCAGAATTTCAAGGAGATGGTTCGAAGAGATTTTGAAGAAAAATCCTTCTCAATGTCTACTGTGGACAGCATTCTAGATGCTCAGTTAACTTTGGAGAATCTAAAATCCAGGTTAAATGGCCACGCTAAAGCCATCATAGCATTGGAAGATGCATTGATCAGAGCCAAAATCATCTCCAAGAACATAGTTGCGTTAGACAACATAGGAATTCAGGCATCCATCACTATGTTCGATGCACATATGAAGAAATCTAGCAGCAAGAATTGAATCTCTCCCCTTCTTTCTTCTTCTCTCCTTACGCAATTATGTTTTGTGCAAAGTGCATGCAATTTTGAAAAATGTAATTACATGTAAATATTTTGGAAAAATATCTAAAATTCAAAGATGAGTCATCTTTGACCAAGATATTTTGTATATTTTAGTATTTTCTAGTTTTTGAGGATTTCTCCCAATATATAGTGGAGACCTCATTTTGTAAATGATCTTGGAAAATTTAATAGCAAACACTCTGTTGAAATTGAAGCAACTTTTGAGACTTTGTGCTCAAATTTGTAAATCATATTTTGTTGAATGAATGAGAAGCAAGTTATTTCAGACTTTGTGTTGAGATTGTCTGTGTTATTTAGGAAATAGTTCTTACATCCTTTTTCTTAGTAATATCTTATTTATCTAATTTAATAAGCAAAGTGGGTGTGTTAGTATTATCTGAGAACATTTCTAGAAGGTAGAAGATGGACTTTGTGCTGATTTTATCTTTGAGATTCAGTTATCTTTTGTAGTTTCAGGTGAAGACTTTGTGCTTCACTTCACTCTACGGTTGTACTTGTTCCAAATTGGTGAAAGAGACTACGGAAGACTTTGTGCTTATGTGGGTATTCTTGTGGGCTTTGTCACTTCAAGTGATTTTTTTGCTCTCTATTTAATACCTTTCCTAAAAGAAGAGAAGTGTTGTTAGCTTAAGACCAAGATTTTCTCTCTTTTGTTCTTTATACATTACCTCTGAAAAAAGAGAGGTAGATGCTGTTATACCACCCCCATGTGTTATTTTCTACTTAATTATATACATATAGCACATAAATATCTATAGGGAACCTCCCCTTGATGAGAGAGAGATTTACTTCATCTAGATCTGGTAAACCCATACTTTTCATGGTGTAAATCTCCCTATGTTGTGGCTAATATCCCCATTTTGTCATCAGTTAGTTGACGACAAAATATTCACCCAACAATCATGTCATTTGAGAGTGCCCTTTAGCCTTGTTTGTTTGTGTGACATTCACATGTCCTTTTATGTGGCATTTGGGTCTTTTATATCATATTTTATACAAATTATGTGACATTATATGACATTTATTGTATATTTTTTACTTAGTGCGATGATTCATATCATGAATTATTTATTTATTATATTCATTTTGACTTGATACATATCATTCACATCAATCTTATGTGATTCAACATTATATCTATCTAACACATGTTTCATATATAGTTCAATGTTATATTCAATATTATGATGCAATTAAATTCAAATGATTCAAAATGCTGTTACATGATTATATCATTCACATGTGTTTTCTTTTGAGATGTGGCTTGTAGGCTACGTCTCTCATCTCAAAAGGGGAGGATCACATTGGGTTTGTCTTGAAATTCCAAAGTCCTCATGAGCAAAAAATTCAAATTTTATGACATTATACAATTTTTAAATTTACAACACAATTCAGATTATGGGCGCATGTAACATGCATGTGCACTCATTCCTATAGTTACAATTTTGTAAATAGTTACAAGTTTGTAAAAATTTACAAGTTAAAATAGAATTAAATATTAGTTAAATGTAGATACAATGGGAATGATATGTGTTCATTTTAATATTCTTACATAGAAATTTCATAAATTTTCAAAATTTATCAAAGTTCAAAAAGTTTCAAATTTTAAACAAAATCTCAAGTTCAAAAGTTTCATAGTTTCAAAATAGAATCTATATCCACCTATAGTGGTGTGATTCATATTCATGTTGTAAGTGGGTCACATTAGATTCTAGTGACACTCAACATCTATGGTTTCAATTTTTATATATAGTGATCCATAATTGGTGGTTTCACCTCTTCAATTATTTTATAAAGTATTGTACATAGTCAAATGATATTTGGAGCATACAATCTTTCCAACTCAAGGGATTTTAAAGGGTTTTAATTTGATAATTGATCACTCTCAATTTTCCATGGGTTTAACATTTCTCTAAATTCCCTAGTAAGGGGCCATGTACTTATACATTTATAATTTACACGGTAATTAGATTGTATACTCTTTCAGGTGTATAATTTCATTGATCTCTTTCCAATATAAAATTATAAAAATCAAATTTTCAATTTCAAATATGAATAGTAACTATTTTTAGTGGCATTTTTTCCTATGATTTCTTAAGGCATCTTGCATGATAAAAATTCATAGAAAAATATAAATTATGTATACACACTTAAGTTCACATATAATTTAGTAATTTCACTTTGTTACATATCTAGAATAAAGTGGGGGAGAATATTGACACATAAATTTAATTATTAAGTGCTTGACAATGTTTAAATTTGACTTCCTTACCCTGCTTGGCCAATTCACCATTTAATTAACTTATTTCTATATAAATTTCATGTTTATTGGGAACCTTTCCCATATATTAAAATATTATTTAAAAATAGACTAGGATAAACCACCAAGATCTATAAAATAACCATTTACCAAATAACCACAATGCTGATAATAAACCAAACTACCAACAAAAATCCACATAAAAAACACAACACTAAACATCCACTGGATCATCCCTAATTTTTATATCAAACTTCCAATTAGAGGGAAAATATTATAAAAGATTAGCCAACCTACCTTTCTTACCTTTTTTATTTTGCACCTCCTACCATAAACCATGATCAAAATCAATCATAACCATCTGGTTATCTAAATTATGGGAATCCAAAATCTCATTTGGAGAGATCTCTTTCTCTAAATCTAAATTATGGATTTATGCCCCTTATTAATTCCTCCTAATTTTTTCAAATGTGGATTATGGGATTTTGCCAAATCCCCTTCAATAGTTATGAATTTTTCAATAGATTTATTCTTCACTCTTTTTCTCCTTGAGATTTGTTTGTTCTTAACTTTTAATTTATTATAAAACATCTTCAACCACAAACATGGGATTAAGAGCACTCCAACTACTTGATTTTAGTTTCACCCACTTTTTATTCACACTAAAGAGCAACCCTGAGTACAAGAGGCCTAAAGATGCCTTAGAATTCTATAGTTATGGCATATGAACATTGTATTTTCATAATATAGAGCTTAGAAATAATATTTTTTTCAATTTTTAAGAATAATTTTATCGAGTATTCCTTTCCTAGGGTTAATATTTTCACATATGTAGGCATATGTACATATAACCACGATAAATATCACCCTATCACTTTTGATAAAAGTTCCCGAAGCATCACCAATCACCTTGGATATTGGCCCAAAATGAAGGGGTAAGTTTGGTAACTTGACCCAAACTGGCATCTTTGTTACTGAAAGTGTGTTTGGATCAAACTCTAGAAAGTATGGAGTAATAAACAACCCTACATTCCCCCAAAACTAGGGCCCTTCCACAAGGCACTTCTTATAATCTTCAAGTTTTTAGAAATGAATAATAAATAACACTTTATAATAAAGATAATTATCACATTATTTTGTCCATGTTTCAAAAACCCATTGGTATAAAGTTACTATTATGGGCCATAAAACATTGAATTATCATATTATTGTGTCTTTAGAAAGAGTGAGATGATATTCATAAACATCCTTAGTTGAAACCTCCACTAAAGGAACCTCATTTTCTAGATCGATAATAAATGCATGAGGAGAGAGATTACACTTTGCCTGATTAAGATTGGATGCAATTTTTCTAACGACTTATTTCAAAGTCACTAGTTTAGATGATGATGCTTATTTCATGCCTTTCTACCTACCCACAATATTGAAACCATAACAATGGTCAAATATATGACTAAATTATAGCTTGATAAAATATATAAATATCTGAGTTCTTTACCTTGATGCACGAAACACTATGCCACAATTGAGACACTTAAGGATATCTTTAACTTCTTCTTTAATTCCACTAGTGAATTTAACACTTCCACCTAGATGCATTTAGTTTACCCTTGTTGAGACTGAACCAAGATTTAGAACCCTATTTTATTTAAATTATTCACATTTTTGTCTATTCTAGATTTCCTTTTTAGTTCAATCATTTTTAAAAATTATTTATGATCATTTTCTAACTATTCTAGTCTAGGAATTGCTCTCTTTGAGAATGTTATTCATTGTGGCATTTTGTCAAATAATTATTAGTATTCTTCCAAATCTCAGCCTTTAGAATTTCTATTTGAATTTGGATCTTTTCTAACCCAATGTCGACCATTATCCTTTACATTAGCCTACCTAGGAATCCACTGCCTATAAACCCCTTCATTGAAAAAAGGAAATTTGTCAAACATGAGTTAGTCCTTCACCAAGCCAAAAGAGCATCTCAAAGAGAGTTCCTTGAATTTTTAATTGCTAAAAACCAAACTATGTAAATTGGGCCACAATCCCAAAAATATCTTCACATTTGTATCCTTATACTAGGTGAGAATAAAATATCCAAAGCCTACAAACCCAACTCTTCTATCTCTACCTAGGAGGGCTTGTGAATTATTTCATTCCTCACCACGTTTCATCATGGCCTACTTCCCATCATGGATGTGTAATAATGATGAAATAAATTTACCCTTATGATTTTTACATGCACTAACCTTCCCTTATACCCATCTTCTCCTAAGTTCTTCAATCTCTTGGCCTCCATTATCCCTAAATGCCTATCACCATTTAAAATCCTAATTTTTTTAATGTTTAGGAATAACATTTTTTAAATGGAGCCAAAACCATATACATTTTTATAACTAAAATTCCCAAACCAATGGTGAATAATAATTTTGGGTACAAACATTTTGATAACCAAAATTCCCAAACTAGTGATGAATAATATTCCTGAACATGGGATATGGACTTACCTCACTACATTGAACAAAGTTTCAAGCCACATGCTAACCCCCATCATATCAAAAGTTGAGTTGACAGTCCTTTGCATTGGATACTTTTCATGAATAACCCATAGTATCTTAGTGTGGGAATGATGTTGAGATTGGTCATCCCATGAAATAGACCTTGAGACCTCCCACTTATAACACTTATCTCACTCACCACTAGGATATCATCATCAGGGTTTCATTTCATTAACTTATATTCTATACAAGAGAATTCATTACTATATAAAATATCTTGAAACCACTTATATATCATTCATACATCCTATTATTACTACAAAATCCTTTTAGATAAATTTTAGTAGTCTTTGTCCTTCTAATACAATACCACATTAGGTTAAATAGGGTTGCATTGTGATCTTGTCGATTGGTGCAACCTTAACCCCCACACCCTAATGGTAAATTTTTAAATTTGATCCATTAAATATTACCCTTATTATGATTTTAAAAAGGTCTATTAACATAAATATTAAAAACTTATATATAATCACATCAAGACCTATAAAAGAATATATAAAAATAACTTGGAATATACTACTACGCATTGAGTAAAAGATCATTATTTATTTTATCTCTAATTTAGAAACATTATAACAGTCATAAGCCAAGTAAGAATAAATTTTATTTAAATTCAAGAATACTTGTTATCAATATATCAAACAAATTAATATAGTTTCATTCATATAATAAAGTCAAAATTTACACACCCACTCTAGAAAGGAGAACTACATTGAGCCATGCTAATTTGGACTATATAGGAAACACTCAAATCATGTGAGGAATTCTTAGGGTAGTTCAACTATTAATCTAACCCTACTCTCCACTTGGAATTTGATGTCTATTTTTTAATTATGCAAGCACTATATTTTGTGTTTTTCATGTCTTCCATGTATAAAATTAGGACACAAAAAATAGTAAACCCTTATAGAAACCTCACATGCCAAAATATGAAAATTAGTCACATAGTCAACCAAAATTTAGCTACAAGTGGAAAATAAGGTCATAGTGAATCTTTTTGTGCCCTAGCACATACAACCCATTTGAAAATCCAAATAGGGACCCATTATTTATTGAATACCTTAATTTAAGGTCTCATAAACTAGAAATCCATGACGTGGAATTTTAAAAGCATGAACTTGAGGTTATATCAAAGTTGATGTATATTTCAAAGTTTTAAGAGAATCAAAGTTTTTTATAATACATATTATATTATTTATTTTTCCCCTTTGATTTCCTTTAACTTAGTGCTTATGAACATGTTTAATTTGTGATTAAATGACTAATCAGGCTTATGTGTTCTCTTTTAATTGGTTTTTTGCCCATGTTTCATCTTAAATAGGTTATTTCATACTTGTGTATTCCCTAGAAAAAATCTTAGGCTCATATAAATTTTCCACATGACATTATTATACTAATATAGAGCCCAATTAAATAATATAAGTCATTGGGCAAGTAGATCATTAGGATCTTGCCAAGTGCACCATCCCACTAACCCAATGATGATGTTAGCATAGTTCCATATATAGACTACCCCAAGAAAGTGAAGTAATGAGATCCATCCAAATTTCATCATCATATTAACCTATTTATGACATCAGTATATATCCTCATACCTATATCTTGAGAAATTGGATCAATGAGATCCATCCATGTGTCATCATCCTACTAATCCAGAGGTGTTGCTAGTAGAGCCCCTCATATATATAACCTAAGAAAGTGGATCAGTGAGATTCATCCACATGTTATCATATTAATAACTCATTTGAAACATTAATAAATCCCCTTATATGGATATATCAAGAAAGTGGAGTAGTAAGAGTCATCCATGTGTCATCATCCTGGTAACCTAGTAGTGATGTTAGCATAGTTTCATGTACAGATTACCTTGGGTAAGAAGATTAGTGAGAGATATCCACATGTCATGATCTTGGTCACATAGAGGTGATGTTAGTATAGCTACTTATATATACTATCCCAAGAAAATATATCATCAAGGGCTATCCACACATCAACATCATCCTACTAACTTGTGGACAAAAGGAATAAAGTATAGTAAGCCAAAACTTAGCTAAAAATATAAAATAGATAGGTAAACACATGTACCTCATCCATATAAGTAGATTAAAAAACATGAATTATAAGTCTTTAAGTATATAAATAAGACCTGTATTATATTATGTTGACTAAGTATCGAGGAATAGGTAAAATAAACCACATGGCAATAAAATCCATAGAGGCCAACTTTATGAAATTCAAATGGAAATAATAGACATGGAATGGAGTAAAATCCATTATTTCCTTTTATTCTCACAAATTTGAGAATTAATACTTTCAATTCTCATGGCCAACACATCAAAATAAATATAGTTTTAACTCTTTGCTATAGATAGAAATGTATCCAAGTCTCCTTGCATACATTGATTTTATGCCTTATGCTTAAAGAAGAAATGTTCTACATTGTGGATAAAATTACCATGTTATAACTCCAATGTGTTCTGTTGAATGAGGTGAAGAATTTCCCAATGAACTAAATGAAAGACACGTGACTATCTCATGCAGGTACTAGGATTATTTTTGGGGTTTGAAAGGATCTCTCACCTTTCCACATATTAAGAATGATGGTGCAAAGGTAAAAATTGGCTAAGAGTCTGAGCTTACATCTCAGTTAGAAACATTGTAGGTCCTTAGGGATTTATGAGCTCAAGCCATTTTGAATATTACCTCACTTATCTTTTAGTGGGAAAAGTGTAAAAGGTCTCTAGGTCTTGAATGCCCATATTTGTGAAGAAAAGGAATGACATGTGGTAGATCCTCAGGGATTTTTAAGATTCAAGCCCTTTTTTAAAGATTTCCTCACTTACCTTTTGGTGGGCAAGGTACAAAAAGCTCTTGATAGCCTAAAAATAACCAAAATGAAAATTTTTACTTATATGGATCCACATGTCACAAGAAAGATTACTTAGCATAAAAGAATTATTTTCACCTTCTCTCTCCTTTTTCAAAATAAGCTCAAATGACTTAAAGAGGGTAGTTAGTAATTAGTTATTATGCTTCAAAGCATTAATGGAAATCCTAATTTCAAAATGCAAATGATTATAACTAAGTCATTTTCTCTAATTCACACTTACCTTTTGCATTCAGAGCTTCTAATTATGTTTTTGAGATATTAGTGTAACCTAGCTACATGTAACATGAAAGAATGATTACATCAAATTCTTCACAAATTTTTAGCTTCAATTATATGCAGCCATCTAGATTAATAGTAAGTGTTCTTATATCTTCTTGTGTGTTATTTTATTTGAAAGGGGTTTGAATTTATATCAAGGGTGATTTGAGTGAAGTATTTATTAAAACTCAAAGTATTACACTAGTGAGTTAGGGAAAAAAATGTGGCATATTAAACATCTTTAAACAACAACATCATTTCTATTTTGGATGAAATTAAAGATATATATGTTTAAAGGTTAGATTTTTTAGCCTTATTAAATGTCTTACATTATCTAAACCCTCTCCTAGTCTAACCTTAGCATGAGTTATATAGCCCTCACAATAGCATTTCCCTTGGCTATCCCATACCCAGAGCTAATAATTGCATGTGTTAGGGTATATCAACTAGATACCCAAGCTATATTTGATCAGAGCCAATTAGTTATCTACTCATTCACTCCTTTGGTCTTTAGCACCATGATTGGGATTCCTCTGCAGCTTGAAAGTATCATATTATCCTTAGAGGAATGCTAGGAGTATGTAGATAAAAATGATAAGATGATATGGGACATTGTCAACTCATGCTAGTTGATTAAGAAAAGGTAAAAGGTCTCAAGAATGTTAAAGAGTCTAAAATTGGTTAAGTATAAGGATTTACCTAGTATGTGATTTCCATGATAGTAATAATTTATGGGATGCCCACTGTAGATAAATTTGAACCTTAGATGTTCATAGTCTTAATCTATGTGTTGGAGTAACAAAATAAGTTGGAATAGGATATCATTATAAGTGACAACCTACATAGGTATATGATGTATCCTAAGGTAGAAATTAATTCAAATGAGAGGTTCACATGTACATTTTATATGTCTTCTTGCCTAATGTATAGCCTAGTGTACAATAAGACATTCTAAGGCTCACTAGGAACCCCAATGGAATGAGAATATATGATATTTATCTAGAAATTACTCTGGATGGTTTTAGGAAGAATTTATGTATAATTTACAATTATTTATTTAACACTATGATGAGTGTCTTCTTTCCTTTGAGGAGCCTCAATAGATGTTTGAGGTGGCCAAAAAAATAATTGAGAAACATGGCACCTCATATATCTAATTTAAGATGTTCACATGTATCAAGATAAGTGGTTACTCAGGATCTCTGCATAAATTGTTGAGATACCTAGATGATATATTGGTAGTGATGGAGTTGAGCTAGTAGATGGTACCCTTGCATGAGATGATTGTGGCAAAAAATATAAACAATCCCTTCAAGTTTATAGTTGGGATTGGACACTATTCATGTCCTTTTAATGTTAAATCAAAGGGATTAGAATAAGAGATGGGTTAGTATGTGATTGACAAGATGCCACCCAGGCCCAACTATGATATCAGATGGTTGGTGAATACCACAACCAATGTAATTTTACATCAATCAAATTATGAAGATATTTTGTCCAATTACACCACCGAGGAGGATATCATAAAATTGGATTATATGAGGTTGATAGTGTAGGAAGTTATTTCCTATAATATTGATCTAATTCCTAAGGACATGGAGGATGATAAAATGACACTATTTATAGTGTATAGTCAGTCCAATATTAAATCCTAGTCCATCTCATAGGCAAACTTCACTACTAAGGAGAGTGATTCCATTCTATATAGAACCTTTGCAATCATGAGAAGAAAATTTAAGTGGTTAAAATAACATGGGATTGATTTTGGTGTGGATGATACCCCTACCCTCTAGAAGCTTAGATAAGTTCAAGAGTTAAAGGGTTTCCTCCTAGATTATAGTGGTGATACTTTATCTCCACCACTAGAAGTAAAGGGAAAGAGGAAGCACAAGGTTGGTGATGTTGACTTCACCAAGCCAATTGATGTGGAATTCATATCCACATCATAGTCCAAGGTGGGACTATATTTTTCAAAATCAACAAATTTGGCTAAAAATTAGGATAAGATCACCATTAGGGAGGTTATATTGGCCAGCGCCACCTTGATATTCATTGTAATAGAGGGATCCCCAATGATTTTATCCATTCTAGTAGCCACTCCAATAATCAATCTAGCTACAGATCCACCCACACCACTAGCAAAATTGCTATTTATTGTCTTTGCCCCAAATATTTATTCAAGAGAAGAGGTGAGGAAGAAGGAGAGTAGCCTAGGAATAAAAGAGTCAAGAGGGATTTGTAAACTCCATGTGGATTTCCTATGGAAATGAAGGAGGTTATGTTTAAGGACTTGCCTTCCAAATAACTCCTTATGAAGAGAAAAGAGGATTAATCCTTACATGCCTAAAGGTTGAGGGATATGAGTGATGAAGAAGACTTAGATGAAGGTAGGCCTATTACCAAGGTGATAAAAAAGTAACGAGCTTTACTCCTCCATAGGTAAAAACTTGGTAGAGGACTCCAAGGGAAAGGCCCTAGATGCCAGTGAAGGTCCTGATGATAGGTTTATTTATAGAAGAGGGCCCCTCTGGAGTAGAGAGTAAAGGTAATGAGGAAAAAATTTTGACCTCAAATGATCCTTTGTATTTTGAAGATGTTATGTAGGTTGGTGTTGAGGTGACCACTTAAGTTTATGCCCCTTAGGGAGAGGAGACTATCTCATCATATATAAAGTCATTCATTAAAAATGTCATCACCCAACCACTAGGCTAAGATAATCAAGGTGAATTTGAGGTGCAAGATAAATTTGACAAAGTTGAGCTGCAAGATAAAGTTGACAAAGTTGAAGATACAAATAAATCTAATGATAAATATGGATAGAGCAAGAAGAGGATATTCAAGTTGCCACTGGGAATGAAATGGTGGTTTAAAAAGATGTCCCACAAGAAATTTTAGAGGTATCTTCAGCTACCCCTTCCCTTCTAAAGGTGTCAAGTCTAGCACCAGAGGAAAAGGTAAGTATAGAGGAAGGTGGGGGAGTAAACCTAAAAATGGGTACCCCCACCCATATAGAGATAAATAAGGAGTTAGACCAATCTAATAAAGATGTTGAGGAGGGTACTTTAGGAAATTTTGTTTGAATTAAAGTACCTCAAGGTTTCCTTCCTCATATCAGGGTTTATGATCCATCTCAGAATAAAGGTTTGAAGGTTATGATTGGTGGAGAGTTTCCTGAGGGTAGCAAGGAAATCACCATAGCCTCATCAATACCTAAAACTCAAGTAAATAAAGAAGGTGAAGTGGTTGTGGAACCTTCTAGTTAGCTTGTGGTATAAGGAAGCTCCATTAAAAAATTGCTCCAAGAATCTCACCAATTTGGACTAGATCTTGGAGTGTTGGAGAAAATTGAGCTAAACCCTAAAGGAAAAGCTAGAGTAGATAAAGAAGATGGCAAGGAGTTGAAAATTGATGAAGAGATTGAGTAGTTTGTGTTGAGTTCATAGCCCATTCCTGTGGCACTTCCTAGACCAAGTACTCTAAAGACACCACCTTTCAATGTCTCAAGGCCTGCATTAATGTCTAATATGTCAATGGGAATTTAGACTAGACCCCTTCTCTAGGTCGATGAAGAGGTCAAATAGAAAAAGGACATCATGGTAAAAATTAGGGAGATTAATGTGGTAAAGATCACTCAGGTATACAATTCCAAGCCCCTTAAGAAGGCCAAGACACACTCCCAAACTACATTCACTACTATAAGAGAGAGGAATATGGAGATATCCATTCCTCCACAAGATGTTCTAAAAAATATGCTCCCCTTGAGAGTTACACTATCTATAGATATAAATTGGGGGAGCCATCAAGGAATGAGATAAAACATAGCTTACAGGTTTTGTAAAACATGATGGCTCATAGAATGGACAAAGACAAAACCATCATGGAAGAGTTAAAGGTATAAAAATAGTCAATGATCTAATACTTGCAAATGCTATTGAATGAGCCTAAGGTAGTAACTCCAACTACCAATATCATTATGGATTCTCTCCATATCTCATTTGCATCATTTGACTCTAGCTAGATTGATGATCTAAAGACTAGAGGATGGGGAAAAAAATAATGGCAAAAGGATTTACATGCTAGGTCCAAAGAAATAATCCACTTAATGTTGAAATGACTGAACACTATAGTGGAAAATAATAAATATTGTGATGCCCAATTGTTCCTCTATGAGATGAATTTCAAGAGTTGGGAAAAGATCCAAAAAAAGGTGGACGAAATTTACAAAGTGGTATCAAATACTCTGATAGTATAAAATACCATTACTCCCAATGATCACAAGAATCCTAGAGAGTATCAATTGGTAATCAAGAATCGATTGACAATGATTAAAGATGGCATCTTCGATCTGAAAGGATAATATTAGTCTCTCAAGACTATAATAAAAGAGATAGATGTCATGTTTAGGAAGATGGTAAGCCTTGATGGTATAAGTGACTTGAAGGAAGAGGCAATATGCACTACCCTAAAAATCCTTAATGATGTACCACAAAGGTCCTTTGATGCTGAAAAAATAAAGTAGTTGGTGTCACTTGAGAAATATTGTGACCAGCTTAAAGAGTTGATTAGACAAAAGTAGGTCATGCTTCAAAATAGTACCACCTAGCTTGAGGAATACCATGTCAAATTCAAATATCAAATAGGCCCAGACCAATGAAATCTTGACCCTATGTTAAAAGGATATACAAAGTATAAAAACAAGTAAAAATATTCTATCATCCAAATCAATTCTAGGGCATAACTGGATATTTTAGTTTTTTTGAGTTGGAACCACTCTTTTTTATCTTCCCTCCCTTATTATTTATTCTCATTTCCCATTTGGAAACTATTTTACTTGGCCCATTAGTGGCACATCCATTTCATTTTGTTTTTGTGTAATCATATAAGAAAGGGATGTTTTTGTTTGTTATGCAAAAGAACAAAGGTTTATTTTATCCCTTACAAGACCTACCCCCATGTAGATAACTAAAAATATTCTATCAAAGTGGATAAGCAAGCTTTCCATCATCACAAGATCATAAGCATAATATGAAGAATCATTTTTTAATAAGTTTTAACATACTTTAGCCCATAAAGAATTTTCTTGCTGGAGCATCTTTAGGAATATGATAGGCTTAGATCAATTGTATAAGTAAAGGGGGTCTTTCCCTTTATAGGGGTTAATTAAATTATTGAGTCAAGAGCTATATCCTCAAAGAATTTATATCTATGTAATACTTCTGGTGCCAAATTGATCTCTGATGTAAAATCATTGGCAAGCTTTGAGAACATTATACATGTCTCCCTTGTCACAAGATTGTTTTACACAGTGTTAATCTATTATGTTATTTTAAACACATTGTACTCATTTTTGGTTCAATTTATAAATGAAATATATTCATTATTGATATTATATTTTTGTTATTAAAGTATAGTGCTTTATTTTACATGCTTATTTGATTGGTAATCTGATGTATTCATCTTTATGGTAGTCATTTAGAGAGTATATCTAGATCATAAAATCTTTTCTACTTTGAAATTTGGGAATAGAGTGTTGATAGTCTTTTTAAGGGTAATCCTAGGCTCATGAATTCAATTATAAGGGGTTCCTGAAGGATATCACTTATAAATTATTTCATCTTATTTGTTTCTAATCTATAGTATATTTGTTGGTAAAGATGACATAGTTGTTTATTTGAATTTCTTTGTGCTCATTTGTTAACCCTCCACCTTCATTTTATATTAATTGAAAAATCTTGTCCTACCCTATTTTACCCTTTATATAACACACCCTTTGCATATTTGAAGTGTTATTTGCCTATAAATACAAAAACATTGTGTATTCAACATGTGTCTATGTTTTGTGTTTTAAATATTAGCATTGCAATCTTTTGTTTAGTCCTGCATTATTGAATATCCTTAAGAATGAAATTTTTAATCACATTCATATCTATCTTCAATATCTTATGTCTAACTTAGAACATTTTCTCATTATATGTGACAACCCTTCCTAGGTGAAGTGAGTAGGTTTGGTTATGTTTTAGTTATATTTGTATCCCTTTATGCCAATAATCCCCATGGAAATTAAATTGATTAATATCTCCATGTGAGCAAGCTACCCCATAGGTCCTCTCACCTTGGTTCAGGTAGAGCCAAAATTAGTAGGGAATTAACCATATCCTATATAGGTTCCTCCTAATCATTTTTTCCATTTTTTCCTTTCTTGATGTCAAACCCATCCCTGAATATAATGAAATGTTAAGCAGTTTTTCCATCTTTTCTTTCCCTTTCTCTCAAAGTGTGCAAATATGAGTGAGAGAGGTGTATAATTGGGAACCAACATCTTTCTAACACCATTATCAAGGAAAGAAAAGAGCCTTGGGGCCTATGTTGTTATGGAATCTTACAGAGAGTTTCTATCATTTTTAAATTTATCTACTTATTTGTATTATTCTTATAATCATTAGTGCATCAACATCACCAACATCTTTTTGGTGCCATTGTTAGGGACCATTATTATCACATATGTTATCGAGAATACTTGCAGAGAGTTATAAGTGTTTTGTTTATTTCATTCTCTATTATTAATACATTGATTTATTGATCTTTGATTCATTAACATATTTCCTTTTCTTAGTGACTCCATTGGTGATGTTCATTTATGTGATGTAAGAAGTTTTATATTATTTTTGGAACTAAATTTAGTGGTTGAAAGTTTCCACCCTATCAAGTGTTTTAGTATTTATTTTTGTTTTGGTATATAAGTTTTTGCTTCTAGTGGTGACTTCATTACATTAAGGTTTAAATATTAGTGCCTAATATATGTACTCTTCTCTATCTTGAATATTTTTCTTAGATCTACAAATCTAGAGGGTACTAGGTCTTCTTTTTAGAAAGATCCATCTAAAGAGATTGTCCCTGAGTTAAAAGCTCCATCCAAAAGGAGATAAGTGTGGACCCATATTGTAGGCCAACACTCAAGTAATCAAGTAAGACCTGATCAATTTTTCCCCCATTATATTTACCCCCTTTTTTTACATATCCCTTTGGTTTAAGTATATCAAAGTTCTTCAGGGAGGTCTGAGTTCCTTGCAAGTCAAGATCCTTCTCTATGAAGAAGTATTTCTCGTCCTATAAGGCCATTAAGGAATTATTTTATTTACCCTCATTTAAGACCTCCTCATAGTATTCATTCATAGTTGTCCCCTAGTTCATCTTCATCTTTAGATTCTAAGATGGGAGATCATGATATGAGAAGAAGGAGGTTTAATACAGGTAGTGATAATGAAGAAGAAGATCAAGGTCTAGCTAATAGATGTATACCATTTATGATCCAAAGATTTAGACCTATCAAATTTAATGGTGTGCCTAGTTTTCATAATGAATTTATAATAAAATTTATAAATATATTACCTAAATTTTAAGGGAATAATGTTTTGTCTGGGGAACAACATTTAAAAGCTTTCTTGAATGTTATTAAAGACTATGAAATAGATCTAGAAGATGTGTGCATAAAGCTCTTTGTGAACACACTTGAAAAAGAGGCCTAGGAGTGGTTTAAATCCCTCCTTGATGGATCCATAAACACATAGCAATACATGATTGATTTATTCAAGATGCAATTTGGTGATAACATTGATCCTAGATTCTTGCTTGCCAAATTTGAGAGCCTCAACAAAAGTCTTAATGAGTGTGTCAAGGATTTTAATTATAGATTCAATAAGGTATTAAGAAGGCTACCAAAATAAATTAATCCTAGTGGTGATGCTTTTTTGATCAAATACTATGATGCATTTGACAAGAAGGCAACCTATTATCTTAGAGATAAAGCTCCCACAAATTTGAGGATGGAATTTACTTTGGCTATTCAAATAGAAAATAAAATCAAAGCTATGGGTAAGCCTTTAAACAAGAGGGTTGATGTAAAACTTTTGAATCCTAAAAGGCCTTAAGTCTCCCATAAAGGTGTAGATTTGGAGGAAACTATGAAGACTCTAGCTATTGCTATGAAATAAATTTCTTACAAGTTAGCTAGAGTAGAAACGGTTTCTCTCAGGTTCTAACCATGATAATAGGAGGGATCACAAGAGAGAAGAAAGAAATCATACTAGGGATCAGTGTTAATGTTGGATAGCTTTATAAGGAAAGAATAATGACAAAGGAAAGGGGCTTTTAAGGGATGACAAACATGAAAGAAAACAAAACTAGGGAAGTGGAAGGGAAGTATTGGATCTTATAGTTGTAAAGGCTAATGCAGTCAATTTTGATATCGAATAGTGTGATAAGTGCTTCTTCCCTCATTCTCCATGTAGCATAGCTGATAGTGATGGTCAAGGTGTAGAAGGATTTGAATCTACATCTAATGAAGATGATATTTACATTGGATATTTCCAAGAGATGGAAAGTTACACCTTCTAAGAAAAAGCTATGAGTGCTTCAACTATTTATGAATATGAAGACACTCTATCCTATGAACATTTTAATTTCCAACTTAGTGAACCAAATGTGATGGTTGCCTCTACATCTATAGGGCTAATGAGTGCTACCACTACTTAAGCATTTTGGAGATCATGTGAAAAGGTAAGGTCCCAAACCTAGACTTCATTTTTGAGATAAATATGATACATGAATATGAATTACCTATTCATTATTTTAAGTTTCTAGGATCAATGATGAGATATCAATATGGGAATTTACCTCCATCAATTGAGGACCAGAAATTGATGATCCATGTAGCCATTTCCTAAGAGAATAAGGAGTACATTTTGATAAGTAAAGATCAAAATACTCAAAAATATAAAGAATCTGCCACCCCTAAAACAAAGACTAAATAAAAAGAGACCAAAGGGAGTAAGGAGGTCTAACATTTCACTAATCTTGGTTCTAAACCATATAATGTTAAGTCAAAAGGTACCCAAGCCAAGAATAGAACTCCCTTGTTGTATAGTATTCCCAAGAAGTATGAACCCATGAATCTTCCCTTAATAAGTGAAGTTAAGGATGTGGGTTCACTTACTTCTCTCCCCCTGACTCTTGAGGGCTGTATCCCAAATGAAAGTGTCACTAGTATACCTACTAACACTCCTTTGCCCAAATATAGTATTTGTTACATGGCCCATGTATTGAGTCAACCAAAGGTCATAGTTCCCTATGTGGAGTTAATTAGAATTATAGAACATAGAAAAAGATATTTTGAGTATTTGTAATTCACCAAGAAAGTTAAAGCTAATGAGATTCTTGAAATTGAGCCTTTTCTCACTTTCCCTGTAAAAAGTGAGAACACCTCAAAATGCCCTAAACCTCACCTAGAGGTTTATTTAGGAAAAAAATTGGTAGAGATTTAGATGGATGTTAACCCATTCTATACCACCATGTTGAAAAATGGATTAATTATATATAACTGCATGTTTGACTTTGGTGTGTCTTATAACATTATGCCACTAGTTGTGTTGAATGAACTTTATATAATATTAAATAAAACATATGGATGATGCTTCACCAGGGATTTTAGAGAAGTACCTATTTTTGGCATGGTTAAAGGACTAGTGGTGCAACTCACACAATACCTTGGTAAGTTTTTGAGTATGGATGTTGTTATTATAGACTATTCACCAAAATGGGGCATGTTGTCCAAAATATAGGCTGTTAGTATTAGGGGTAGTGTTCAGATGGATCTATCCTATGCCATTATAAATTTGGATGGGAATATGGTTTACATGAATTGGAAGATATAAATGCTTCATGTCTTGTAATATCCTAAATATCAGTTGAATGAAGTGTTATATTGGATATAGATATTGGAAAAATTTATGGGGAGTGTTGAGTATGAGAAACTACCTCTTGAATTTGGTGTTATTGATGAAGAATCCATCTAGACCATGCATTTTTATGTAGCATGTTCAAGTATTATAAATAGATTAGGGGTTGTATGTTATGACCCTAATGTCCAAGCTTATAGATACTTTTTCTAGTTTTTCTTTTGAGTGCACTAATAATATTGCAAAATATGAAGCACTCCTGATTGGCCTCTGGATCACCCATGAATATGGACTCAAAATGTTGTTGGTTAAGGGTGATTTAGAATTAGTGGTGAAGTAGGCTTGAGCTATTTACACTATGAAATAAAAAATATTGAATCAGTACCAAAACATTGTATGGGACTACTTGGAATGGTCCAATGTTTTCAATATTGAGTATCATGCCCAAGATCTTAATCAGGTGGCATATATGCTTGCAAAGAGGGATGAAAAGTTTAAAGTTGAAAATAGAACTCCCTCCTATGAATATGAGGTATAGGTGTTGGTAAGGCCTTCTATCCCAAAAAACATTGATTATTGGCAAGTATTTGAGGATGATGATCAAATAAAAAGGTTTTTGTGTTGTATAGATGAGTTTAAAGGAACCATTATAGATCTAGACTCCATAATAAAAGTATGTGATGGAAAATAAACCTTATATGGAAGATAAATAATCTAGTTGAAGACTAATACTATCCCTAGAGGATTGGTTAGTCTTGAAGCATCCTTTAATGGAGCCAATAGAATAAAATCTAGAAATATTTCTATATCAAAGGATGTAACTGAGATTAACATTGGGATAAAGGAAAATCCAAAGAAGTTTTATCTTAACACTCACCTGAGAAAGAATGAGAAGCAAGTATTTATCAATCTTTTAATAAATTACTAGGACTATTTAACATAGTCATACTTAGAGCTAAAGGATTATAGGGAGGATTTATTCTAGCATGTTATCCCCCTCTAGCCTAGTATGAAACCATTCCACCAAAAATAGTGGCCTATCAATCCCATTTTGGCCACCAAGATGTAGGAAGAACTCAAGAAGTTAAGGGATGGTGGAATCATTCAACCCATCAGGTATTCATCATGGGTGGTCAACCTAGTCCCTATGAGAAAGAAGAATGGAGACATCTATATCTATGTTAATTTTTGGAATCTAAATAAGGCTTCACTAAAGGATAACTATCCATTTCCTAATATGGACAACATGCTTAAAGATGTGACTAGTTTTGAGCTATTGTCAACTCTGGATGGCTTTTTTGGCTACAACTAGGTAGTAGTAAAGGAGTCTGAAAGGTCTAAAAATACTTTCACTACACCATGGGAACCTATGTGTATGTGCAAATGCCTTTTGGATTAATGAATGCAGGTGCCACCTTCTATAGAGCAATAGACGTAGCCTTTGTTAGGTTAATCAACTAGTTCATTGTGGTATATCAAGATGATGTTATAGTATACTCCAAGAAAAGGGATGACCACTTGGGGCACTTGGAATATATGTTTATTAGATGCAGGGAGTTTGGAATCTCCCTTAATCCTAAGAAGTTCCACTTTGGAGTAAAGAAGGAAAAGCTACTTGGGAACATTAGGTCTAAGTAAGGTGTAATGATAGACCTAGAAAGGGTAGAGGCCTTGACAAGGTACCCATCCCATAGACTAAGAAAGGTATTAAATCTTTCTTTGGCTAGATTAACTTTGTTAGAAGTTTTGTTTCTAATTTTGTAGAGATAACTCTACCCATTACTTCAATTTTAAAAAAGGATCAAAATATAAGGTGGGAAGAAAAGGCTACCAAATAATTCTAGGACATCAAGGCAACTTTAAAAACTACCCTGATGCTTGCTAGTCCTGATTATAGAAAATATTTCTTGATATTTTCATTTGCATCTAAACATACTATTGCTATAGTAATGTTACAAAAGAGTGATGAAGGTCATGAGTAACCAATAGCTTTTATTAGGCATGTATTGTAGGGATATAAGTTGAAATATACCATAATGGAAAAACAAGCCTTTTCTCTCTTAAAGGCTATCAAATAGTTCATATCCTATATTCTATGTTCAAAGATCATGGCCTATGTTCCTCACACTATGGTAAAGGACATATTAACTTAGAATGAAACTACTGATAAAATATGCCAATGGTTAAATAAGCTTCAAGAATATGATTTGGAGATACAAACTACTAAGTTGGTCAAAGGCATGGGTCTGACCAAATTGATGACTAAAGCCAACTTCCATGTTTTAGAGGTGAATAATGTAGAAGGGGTTATTGATAGCCCATAATCTAAGTACAACCAGTCTCCATGGTATAAAGATATAATCTATTATTTGAAGACTCTAAATTGTCCTCCTCACTTAGACAAAAATCAAAAGAGGACCTTGAAGTTAGTATCTCAGAAGTATCTTTTTTTATAAGATGATTTTTCAAATTAGTTATAGAATTCCATAGTGGTGTGTGTGATGGTCACTTTGCTCTCAAAGTCACTACACATAAGATTCTTAGGACTAGTTATTGGTGGCCCACTCTATTCAAAGATGTTTTTATGGTAAGGAGATGTGAAGAATGCCAATGATTCACTGGGAGAATGAAGGCATCCAAATCACTTCCCCTGTAACTAGTTTCTATTGAGGGGCCTTTTAGGTAGTGGGGAATGGACTTCATGAGTGAAATATCAGATGCCTCAAGTAATATTCATAGGTGGATCTTAGTGTCCACTGATTACTTCACAAAATGGTTTGAAGTAATCCCTACCAAAAAATTAACCCACTAGGTAGTCATTGATTTCCTTTTGAATAATGTGATTTGTTGATTTGGAGTGTTAGTTAAAATTATTTGTGACAATACCATGTGCTTTAGATAAAAATAATTAGTTGCATTGTGTGAAGATTATGGAATTGATCTAGCATATTCCTCCAATCAAAATTTGCAAGGAAATGGGCAAGCCAAGTCTAGTAACAAAAAGATATTGAAGATTATTAGGACTTTGGATGCCAACAAAAGGAAATGGAGTGAGAAATTGAATTCTATTGTCTAGGATGATATGTTGACTCCTAAAAGGTCTACTGGAAGAAGCCCCTTTGAGCTTGTTTATGGATCTCAATTTATTTTTCCCCTTAATTTATAATTAAGTACTTACCAATTCATGCAATAGATAGCTAAGGATGAAGAAGAGATAGACCACTATAAGGAAAGGATCAACTCGATCTTAGAGCTTGATGAATCTCATAAACAAGCTCATGAAAAGTATTTAAAGTTTAAGAAAGGCTCAAAAGGAATTTTGATAAAAAGGTTATGCCAAGATCTTTTCAAATTAGAGATCTGGTCCTACTCTGGGATAGTAGACATGAAGATAAGGGAAAACATGGTAAATTTGAATCCCTATGGATGGTTCCCTATACCATTAATTATCAAATAGGAAACCATACATTTTATCTCAAAGATATTGATGGAGAAATCTTAAAATTTCTAGTTAATGGAAAGAACCTCAAACACTTTTTGGATTAAGTCCATGCTTACCTATGTAAATAAATACATATTATATAGTCTATTTGTGCTTTGTTTCCATGTTTGGGGTTGTGTTTGTATAGTCTATTTCTCCTTTTCCTTCCCAATTTTCCTTAGATGCCATGTTATAGCTTTGTTTGCCCATGGTGTATTTTACTTGCCTTTGTTGTAAATTATTTGACTCCATGGCCTAATGGATAGGCACCTGGTCTAGTGTTATCAATGTAACCATTGGGGTTACACATCCCTGAGCAAGCACTGATGTTCGAGCCCAAATCTACACAAAATAATGTATGCCCTATTTAGCATCAAAATGTTTAGGAGGTTGATTTTTTTTGTGTTCTCATATCTTTTTTGGGGGTATTTTTTTGATTTACCAGGTTTCATGAGAACCTATGTTAGTTCCCAAAATTACACTAGAATAATTAGGTCCTTATCCATTAAAGTGCCTAAGTCCAGACTAGGTTGAGTGTCAATGTTTAAGTCATTAGTCCCAGTTCTGTTTCTATATTTTCTTTTGAAAAGTCAATTTCATGTTTATAATTTGCCAAGTCCTTTGTCTTATTTTTTCCAGGTGAGAATGTTCCTTCCCTTGTAATTTTTGAGCCCTTTGCATGAACATAATGCCTAATATAAATAGGTCTTTAAAATTTTTATCTTGGATAATAGGTCTAAAGACTTATTTTTGTCTAACATTTTTTCTACTTCAAAGTTCTAAAAGAATTCCATGCCTTGTATTTTCAATCTTAAATGTTTTAGGTTATTTTTTGTTTGTAGTAAAGAGTCCAAAGGGCACTTTTTGAAGTTGAATGATGTTTTTTATAGTTCTAAAGGAATTGTAGGGTTTGACAAAAAAATTCATGGAGGGATGATTCACAGTGAGAATATATAAATGTATCTAAGTCTCCTTGCATACATTGATTTGATACCTTATACTCAAAGAAGAAATTTTTTGGTACCCTAGATGAAATTGTCATGCTGCACCTCCAATGTGTTTTGGTGACTAAGGTGAGGAATTGTTTGATGAGATGAATGAAAAACCTATGGATATCTCACAGGGGTACTAGGACTATTTTCAAGGGTCAAAAGGATCTCATACCTTTCCCCATATCAAGAAGGATGGTGCAATGTTAAAAATTGGCTAAGATTCTAAGCTTACATCTGAATTAGACACATGGTAAGTCCTCAGGGTTTTATGAGCTCCAGGCCCTTTTGTAAGATTAACTCACTTACCTTTTAGTGGGAAAGGTGCAAAAGGTCTATAGGTCTCTAATGACTAGATTTGTGAAGAAAAATAATGACATGATGTAGATCCTTGGGTCTTTTCAATCTCTAGGCCCTTTTCTTAAGATTGCCTCACTTACCTTTTGGTAGGTAAGGTGAAAAAAGATCTCAATGGCCCAAAAAGTGCCAGAATGAAAAATTTTACTTGTTTTAAGTTCACATTGTGAATTCAGAGGTCTATTGTAAACTATGAATTTAGAACTCTATTATGACCAAGAGCTTATAGACTTATTCACATCACATATATTTTCAAACTAATTTATTCAATATAATCCTCATCTTACATTATAAATCCTTCTACATATTCTATTGTAGGACCAACTAGATACACTAATACAACATTTGATTTAGTAGCTCTCAATCATGATTTCAAGTATTAAACTTTTCTATTTGGGATGAGGTTAATATAGTCAAGCCATATAAGGATGAGGACTAGATCTCAATATTTACATAGAGGTATAAAGATGGCTTGATAGTAATAAAATTGGTCAGTCTACATAATGTTGCATCCAAATAAGAGTTAATGCCTTGCATTGACCAATTATTTGATTTGTTCATGAATGGGAAAATCTCTAAGAATTAAATTTACTTAGAAAAACTATAGCAACATACATAAGTATAAATTATTTTGAGAGATATTATAGACTCCATATGCCCAAAATGACCTATATGCAAGATATGGTGAATTCATAGTTCCTTTCCAATAATATGAATACCAAGTTACAAGAATAGAGTGATAACCCAAGAAGATTTGTAGTTTAAGGCCTGACTTTATCTATCCCCATCATCATCTTCAAACCATAGCTGAGAATTTCCATGACCCTACTAAATAGAAAATATGGTTTCTCAACCATTTCTTATGTCAATGAAATATGGGTCCCTTTGTTGGACATTATTCTGATATCTTACAAAATCATTGACTTGGGGGAAATTATTAGCTCTAATTTGATTCTCTAAATCACAAATCTAGGAATTTTTCTAGAAGGTAAATTCTACATAAAGTCCCATGTGGTAGATGTTGTGACTCAAACTATGCATTCATCATATGAAGAACCCCAAAAACCATCTATATAATATCCAAATAATAAGATTTGTGATTAATTTAATATCCTCCATGTGCATAGCTTCATAAAGAATATGAAAAGGTTGACTAAGACATTTCACCCAATGGTATATTAGGAAATATATGAAAATAACATGCAAAGACTATCATATCCTGTAAAAAATATTATTTGAAATATGGGTGACTACTAGATATATCCCAAGTGCACTATAATCAAGATTGAAGGTACTAAGGAAAACCTTTATACCTACACTATATTGTGCCTAATAAATTAGTTGAGTAGGAAATTATTACTTGATTGGATGATAATATAGATGTTTAATTAAGAAGGGATAATCAATCATCTATCCATTTATCCCCTCTTAACATTAATAGAATGTAGTATATAAGAATGAAGACACATTATGGATTGAACCAGGCACCATTCAAGCATTATGACCCTAGGAAGAATGTCAGGGAACATATCAAGAGATATGATAGGAAGGTGAAAATCAACTATGGGCACAAAACCTAGAGTCACGATAGTGTCTTCATGAATGTATAGGATGACACCAAGGTTACTATAAGAAAGTGCAGGGTAAATATGTCAATGATTAAGTATAGAGGATCCAATATTATCCTACTATCACTAAGGAGGATGATAAAATAATTGATAAAGAACTATGGATTTATAAACTTGTCATGGACCTCCCCATTATACAGAAAAAGATATACAAGATCAATTCAGCCTATCTAGCAAAGTAGATATTGAATAAATAGTGGAGACTAATCCAAGCTCCACTATATACATAATTGTTATTACTTATCCTCCACACATAGATTATGAAGAGATACATGTAAGTGTTGTTATAATAAATAGAATATTTTCCATGTTACCACTACCTCATCTAACTATAGCACAATAAGTAAGTCTTCCTAATTTATTGTCTCATGTATCTATTATTTCTTATTCTAGGTCACCACTTATTATGACAATAGCACCACTAGAAATAATTCCTCAACCTCTTTGTAAACCACCTTTACCACATATGGTTACTCTAGTGCTCACTACTACTCCCACTCCATTACCATTTTCCATCACTATGGTCTCTTCATCTCTCATTCCGCCTTATATAAGACCAAACTCTATTACCATTAAACCATTAATTGTATATAAAATGAAACCCACAAATCATATTATTTCACCCTAGAAGGTAGAGGTAGAAGAGAAATAGACAAAATTTCCTAAGGAAAGGGAAGATACAAGAAAGGGTAGACTAAGTTCAAACCCTATTGATATTTATGATAGTGAAAAGGAAGACAAAATATGGAGAACTGAGTGTTGGATACCAAATCCACACCAAGTAATTTGTGCCCTATTTAGCATCAAAATATTTGGGAGGTTAAAAATATATTGTGTTATAATATCTTTGTATGTGGTATTTTATCAATTTTATACATTTCATGAGAACCTATGTTAGTGCCCAAAATTTCATTAGAGTAATTGAGCCCTTATCCATTAAAGTGCCTAAGTCTAGACCGAGTTGAGTGTCAATGTTTAAGTCATTAGCCCAAGTTTTATTTCTATATTTTCCTTTGGAAAGTTGAGTTCATGTTTATAATTTTCCAATTCCTTTATCTTATTTTTGTCGGGTGAGAATGTTCCTTCCCTTGGACTTTTTAGGTCCTTTACACAAACATAATGCCTAATGAAAATAGGTCTTCATGATTTTTGTCTTGGATAAAAGGTCTAAAGACTTATTTTTATTAGGCATTTTGTCCACTTAAAAAGTTCTAAAAGAATTATATGCCTTGTATTTTTGGTCTTAAATGTTTTAGGTTATTTTTTTCAGACTTTTTGTCCATAACAAAGAGTCTCAAGGGCACTTTCTATAGATGAGGGATATTTTTGATAGTTTCTAAGGAATTGTAGGGTTCAACCAAATTTTTCATGGTGAGATGATTCATAGTGAGAAGATATAAATGTATCTAAGTCTCCTTGCATACATTCATTTGTCACCTTATGCTTTAATAAGAAATGTTTTGGGGTGTCAGATGAAATTGACATATTGCACCTCTAACGTGTTTTGGTGACTAAGGTGAGGAATTGCTTGATGATTTGAATAAAAAACACATGGCTATCTCAGGGGGTACTAGGACTATTTTAGGGGTCTGAAGGATCTTGAACCATTCCCCATATCAACAAGGATGGTGTAAAGTTAAAAATTGGCTAAGAGTCTGAGCTTACATCTAAGTTGGACACCTGACAAGTCCTCAAGGTTTTATGAGCTCTAGGCCATTTTTGAAGCTTGCCTCACTTACCTTTTGGTGGGTAAGGTTAAAAAGGTCTCTAGGGCCTGAATGCCTAGATTTTCAAAGAAAATTAATGACACATGGTAGATACTCAGAGATTTTCAAGCTCTGGGACCTTTTCTAAAAATTGCCTTACTTATGTTTTGGTGGGCAAGGTACAAAAAGCTCCTAATGGCCCAAAAAGAACTAAAATGAAAAAGTGTAATTAGATGGATCCATGTGTTGTAAGAAGTATTTCTTGACATAAAATAATTATTTTCACCTTCTCTCTCTTTTTTCAAAAGAAGCTCAAATGACTTAAAAAGGGTAGTTGTTAATTAGTTTTTATGCTTCAAAGCATTAATGACAACCCTAATTTCAAAATGCAAAGGATTATAACTAGGGAATTTGCCCTCATTCAAACTTACCTTTTTCATTCAAAGCTTCTAATTATTTTTTTGAGCTATTTGTGTGCCCTAGCTACATGCAGCATGAAATAGTGATTATGGTGAATTCTTAATAGAGTTTTAGCTTCAATTGTGTGCAGCCTTCCAAATTAGCATTAAGTGTTCTTCTAGATCCTTATGTGTTGTGTTCTTTTAAATGGGTTTGAAGGTATTTTAATGGTGGTTTGAGTGAATGATTCATTCAAATTCAAAGTATTTCACTAGTAAGTTAGGGAAAAAATGGTAGAATATTTAACATCTATGAAGAGCAACATCATTTCTATTTTAGATGAAATTAAAGATAAAAATGTTTAGGTGTTAGATTTTTCATCACTAATAAATGTATTATAATAACCAAAACCTCTCCCAATAATTTCCAACTTTGACATGAGTTATATATCCTCTATGGTAGCATTTCCCTTGGGTTCCCCACACCCAGAGCTGATAATTGCATGTGCTAGGATATATCAACCAGATACTCAAACTATAGTTGATGGGATCCAATTAGTTTTCTGCTCACTCACTTCTTTGGCCCTCAGTACCATGCTTAGGATTCCTCCCCAAACTAAAATTATCTCACTTTCCTTAAAATAATGTCAGGAGTATGCATATACAAATTATAAGATGATATGGGACATTGCCAACTCATGCTAGCTGATTAATAAAAGGTAAAAGGTCTTGAGAATGTCAAAGAGTCTAAAACTAGCAGAGTTTAAGGAACTACCCAAGTATGTGATTTTCATGATGGAAAGAATTTATGGGATGCCTAATATAGATAAATTTGAACCTTGGATGTTCATAGTCTTAATCTATGTGTTGGATTAGTAGAAGAAGCTAGATTGGGCTACCATTCTAAGTGACAACCCGCACAGGTAGATTATGTAGCTTAAGGTAGAATTTCATTCAAATGAGAGGTTCATTGGTATATTTTATGTCTTCTTACCTAATGTATAGCTTGGCTCATAATAGGAAATTCTAGGGGCTCATTAGGAACCCCATTAGAATGGGAATATATGAGATTTATCCAAAAATTACTCTAGATGGTTTCAATAAGAATTTATATAGAGTTTATAACTATTTATTTAACACTATGATGAGTGTCTTATTTCCTTTGAGGAGCCTCAATAGATTGTCTAAGGTGGCCAAACAAATAATTGAGAAGTATGTCACTTCATATTTCTAATTCAAGACATTCACATATATCAAGATAAGTGGTTGCTCAAGGTCTGCACATAAATTTCCAATATACTTAGATGATAGATTGGCAATGATGGATTTGAGCTAGTAGATGGTGCCCCTATATAAGATGATTGTGATGAAAAATATAAACAATCATTTTAAGTTCCTATTTGAGATTAGACACTATTCATGTCCTTATGTTACTAAATTAAAGGGATTAGAATAAGAAATGGGATATTATGTGATTGACAAGATGCCACCTAGGCCCCACTATGATATCATATGATTGGTGAACACAATAAACAATGTAATTTTACATCAATCACATTATGAATATATCTAGTCTGACTACATGACTGAGGAGGACATTACAAAAATTAGATTATATAAGGTTGACAGTGTAGGAAGTTATTGCCTATAATATTGCTCTGATCCCCAAGGATATAGAGGATGATAAAAGGACATTATCTATAATGTATATTTAGTTTAATATTAAATCCCAACCTATCTCATAGGTGGACTTCACTACTAAGGAGAGTGATTCCATTTCATGGAGAGATTTTGCAATCATGAGAAGAACCTTCAAGTAGTTGAAGGAAAATGGGGTTGATCTTGGTGCATATGACACCTCTACCCTCTGGGATCTTAGATAAGTTCAAGAGTTAAAGAGTTTCCTACTAGATTATAGTGGTGATCCTTTAGCTCCACCACCAGTAGCAAAGGGGAAGGGAAATCACAAGGTTGGTGATGTTGACTTCACCAATCCAATTGAAGTGGAATCCATATCTACATCATAGTCTAAGGTAGGACTATATTTTTCAAAATTAACAAATTTTGGAAAAAAATTGGGATAAGATCGCCACTAGGGAGGTTACATTGGTCAGTGCCACCATGATATCCATTACAGTAGAGTGAACCCCAATAATGCCAACCATTCTAATAGCCACTCCAATGGTTAATCCAACTATAAATCTACCCACTCTACTAGCACAATAGCTAATCATTATCCCTCCCCCAAAGATTTATTGAAGGAAGAGAGGAGGTGAGGAAGAAGGAGATTAACCCAAGTAGAAAAGAGTAAAGAGGGCTCTACAACATCTAAGTGGGTTTCCTATGAAAAGGAAGGAGTTGTGTTTAAGGACCTACATTCCAAGGAAATACCCATGAAGAGAAAAAAGGATCAATCCTTGTATGCCCAGAGGTTGAGGGATATGAGTGATGAGGAAGACTCAGATGAAGGTAAGCTTATTGCTAAGGTGATAAAAAATCAATGAGCATTCGCTCCTCTACAAGTAAAAACTGGGTAGAGGACTCCAAGGGAAAGGCCCCAAATCCTAGTTAAGGTCCCAATAATAGGTTTATTTATAGAAAAGGGTCCCTCAGGAGTAGAGAGTAAAGGTAACGAGGAAGAAATTTTGACCTCAAATGATCCTTTATCTTGTGAAGATGTTGTGTAGGTTAGTGTTGAGGCAACCACTCAAGTTTAATCCCCTTAAAGAGAGGAGACTATATCATCAAATACAGAGACATTCATTGAAAATTTCATCACCAAACAACTAGGCCAAGATAATCAAGGTGAAGTTGAGGTGCAAGATAAAGTTGACAAAGTTGAAGATACAAATAAATACAATGAGAAAGATGGGGTGGAGTGAGAATAAGATATTCAAGTCACCACTAGTAGTGAAATGGTGGTTGAACAAGATGGCCCATAATTAGTTGCAGAGGTATCACCAACTTCCCCTTTCCCTCCAAAGGTGTCAAGTCCAACACTTGAGGAGAAGGCAAGTACAGAGGAAGGTGGGGGAGAAAACTTGCTAATGGGTACCCCCACCCATACAAATATAAATAAGGAGTTAGACCAATATAATAAAGATGCTAAGGAGGGTACTTAAATAAATTTTATTTCAATTAAAGTACCTCAAGGTCTCCTTCCTCACATTAGGGTTCATGATCTAGCCTAGAATAAAGGTCCAGAGGCCATGATTGGTGAAGAGTATCCTGAGTGTAGCAAGGAAATCACCATAGCCTCATCCTTACCTAAAAATTAGGTAAATAAAGAAGGAGAATAAGTTGTGTAAATTTATAGTCAACCTAGAATATATGGGAGCTCCATTGAAAAATTTATTGAGGAATCTCACCAATTTAGACCAGATTTTGGAGTGTTGGAGCAAATTGAGCCAAACCATGAAGTAAAAACTAGAGTAGATAAAGAATGTGGTGACGATTTGAAGGGTGATGAAGAGACTAATCAATTTGTATTGAGTCTATAACCCATTCTTGTGGCACTTCCTACACCAAATACTCTAATGACACCACCTTTCAATGTCTACGTCAATGGGAATTTAAACCAGACCCTTTCTCTAGGTTGAATAATAGGTCAAATAGAAAAAGGACATCATGAGAAAAATTAGGGAGATCAATGTGGTGAATATAACTTAGTCATATAAGGCCAAGCCCCCCAAGAAGGCCAAGACAAACTCTTGAACTAGATTCACTACTACGGGAGAGAGGAATATGGAGATAGCCATTCCTCCACAAGATGCTCTAAAAAAATATGTTCCCCTTGAGAGTTACACTATCTACAACTAAAAGCTATGGGAGACATCAAGGAATGAGATAAAAGATATCTTATAGGTTTTGGTAAACATGGTGACTCATAGAATGGACAAAGACAAAGCCACCATGGAGGAGTTGAAGGTAGAAAACTATGTTATGATCTACTACTTGCAAAAGTTACTGAGTAAGCCTAAACTAGTAACTCCAACTACCAGTATTGCTCTAGATTATCTTCATCTCTCATTTGTATCATTTAAATCTAGGTAGATTGATCATTTGAATACCAAAGGATGGGAAATATAAGAATGGAAAAAGGATTTACATGTCAATCTAAAGAAATTATCCACTTAGCATTGAAATGCCTCTATAGTGGAAAATAATAGAGATTTTGATGCCCAATATTCCTCTATGAGATGAATGTCAAGAGTTGGGAAAAGATCCAATAAAAGGTGGATGAAATTTTTTAATTGGGCTCAAATACTTTGATAGAAAAAAATATCATTACTCCTAGTGATCATAAGAAGCCCAGAGAGTATCAATTGCCTATAAAATGTTGATTGGTGATGTTTAAGGATGGCATGTTTGATATGAAAGGAGAAGAGAGTCTCTCAAGATTATAACAAAATAAATAGATGACATGATTAAGAATATGGTAAGCCTTGATGGTATAAGTGACTTGAATGAAAACACAATAAGCACTACCCTCAAAAGCCTCATTGATGCACCATAAAGGTCCTTTGATGTTTATAGAATAAATCAGTTGGTGTCACTTGAGAAATCTTGTGACCATCTTAAGGAGCTCATTGGATGAAAGTAGGCCATGTTTCAAAATATTTCCATATGGATTGAGGAATACCATGTCAAATTTGAATGTCAATAAGGCTTAGACCAATGGAATCTTGACCCTATGCTAGAAGGGCATACAAAGTATAAAAATAAGCTGGCAAAAGATTTCATTATCCAGATCAATTTTAGGGTGTAACTAGATATTTTAGTTTTTTCTAAGCTAGCACCACTCCTTTTTCTCTTCCCTCCCTTCTTATTTCTTCTTGTTTCCCACTAGGAAATTGTTTTACTTGTCCCATTAGTGTAACATCCCTTTCAGTTAGTCTTTGTGTAATCATATAAGAAAGGGAAATTTTTGTTTATTATGCAAGAGGTTAAAGGTTTGTTTTATCCCTTGTGAGATCTGCCTCCACATAGATAAATAGAAATATTTTAATGAAATGGAGAATCAAGATTTTCATCATCATAAGATCATGAGAATAATCTAAGGAATAATGTTTGTTACAAGGTCTAATAGACTCCAGGCTTGTGAAAGGATTTTCTAGCTAGAGCATCTTTAAGAATATGCTAGGCTTATATCAGTTGTATAAGTAAAGTGGGTATGTCTTTTTACAGGGGCCGATTAAAATTTTGAGTCAAAATATATAAACTTGAGTAAGTTACCTCTATGTAATACTTTTGGTGCTAAATTGATTACTAATGTAAAATAATTGGTAAGATTTGAGAGCATTATACATGTCTCCCTTGTCATAAGATTATTTTCTATGGTGTTAATCTATTATGTTATTCTGAACACATTGTACTCATTTTTAGTTCAATTGATAAATGAAATCTATTCCTAGTTTATATTCTCTTTTTATTGTTAAAGTACATTGCTCTATTTTACATGCTTTGTTGATTAGTAATCTATTGTATTCATCTTTATGGTAGTCATTTATAGAGTATATCTAGATCATAAAATCCTTTTTGCTTTGAAATTTGGGAATGGAGTGTTGATAGTCTTTTTAAGGGTAGTCATGGGCTCTTAGATTCAATCAGAAGGGGTTCTTGAAGGATATCACTTGTGCATGATTTCATCTCATATTTTTTTATCTGTAGTACATTTATTGGTAAAGATGACATAATTGTTTATTTGAATTTCTTTGTGCTCATTCATTAACCCTCCACCTTCATTTTATATTAATTGATAAATCTTGTCTTACCCTATTTTACCCTTTATATAACACACCTTTTACATATTTGAAGTTTTATTTTTCTACAAATGCATAAACATTATGTATTTAACATGTGTCTATGTTTTGTGTTTTAAAGATCAACATTACAATGTTTTGTTCAGTCTTGTGTTATTGAATATCCTTAAGAATGAAAGTTTCAATCACATTAATATCTATCTTCAATAGCTTGTGTCTAACTTAGAATATTTTCTCATTCTATGTGATAACCCTTCCTGAGTGGAGTGAGTAGGTTTGGTTATGTTTTAGTCAGATTTGTATCCCCTTGTGCCAATAATCCCCATGGAAATTGAATTACTTTATATCTCCATGTGAACAAGCTACCCCGTAGGTCCTATCACCTTAGTTCAAGTAGATCCAGAAGCAAGAGGGAGTTAACCATACCCTTTTTAGGTGCTTACTAATCATTTTCTCAATTTGGTCCTTTTTTAATGTCAAACCCTTCCCTGGATACAATGACATATTAAGCGATTTTTCCATCTTTTCTTGCCCTTTCTATCAAAGTGTGCAAGGCCAAGTGAGAGAGGTGTATAACTAGGAACCAACATAGAGGAAAAATGGATGTCTAAGATAGACACTAAATAAATAGGGTCATTTAATTGAATAACTAAATTAGATGAATAGGATGAATATATGACTAAAAAGGTACTTAGTTTAGATTGACTTAAATATTAGGAGAATCTAAACAGGTAGACCAAGGAGATGATATCTTGGTGGATACTAAATTATTTGTAAATAAATAAAGGGATGTAGAAGATGATTCAAATTCAAAAATACAAAATCCAACATAGGGTTCATCATCAAATACACCTCTAAGCTCTCCACCTTAGGCTACTACAGTGATAACTACAATAACTAGTACCCCAACTATTTCTACCCAAGCTATAAATCTACCAATCACTCATTATTTTATGACTTCCTCAAGTGTTGTTACTACAAATGGTATGAAATTATATTCATTCTTTACATTATTTGAGTCTAATAAATAATCCTCATGTAGTTTTAGTTCCAATTTTTTCTATTATAGCCTAGTTTACTACTATGGATCATGTTTCTACTATTGTAACTATTAGGGTTGCATATACATTAGTTATAAATTACTTACATAATATAATTATCAACCCAATGAATTATTCATTCTTTAATAGGACTAGTCCTTAGCCCCCCATAATATTATTGGGAGTAAATTTTTAAAACTTAGTGTCCACTTCAATTTTTGATACATAAGCCACCCCTCGTAGGTTATCTACACAGTTGGGAATACCCATTGTCCAAGATGCATAAATAGACTCTCCTACAATTTTAGTTCACAAATATATAGGGAAGACTAAATACATAATTGATACAATAGCCCAAAATCAAGTCACTAGATGGAGGAAAGTTATCTCCCCTTTCCCTACAATAGGAACATCTCCCCCACAACCATGTTTCCTCTAGGGAAATATCTTTCATTTATTCCTACAAAGCAAGTATATAAAAAGGTGGAATTAAACATTCCTTCATGGATCAAGGGATAAAATAAGAAGAATAAGGAATGAAGGACCTAATGATTGCCAAACAACTAATAATAAAATTCCATTTTAATATAAAAAAGAGTACCTTGAGAAAGGTTAAAATAAAGATTATAGTTGTAGAAGGACAACAAGTTGAGTTTGAGTAGAGAAGACATATTCTCTCTAGAGAAGAGAATAAAATTAGATTTTTAGACCTGGATAGATACAAAGAGTATACTAAGACTAGATCCTAACCTAAGTGGAGGGACATAATTCATTTGTTTAATAAATAAATTATAGTGATGGCAAGCTTTGATTTCTAAGCCAAAAAATAGAAATAAGGCTTATGCCCATTTAAATTTAATATCATCATATGAGGTTTCATGGGCCCATAATTATTCTACTAAAATGGACAACTTACTTGAATGAAATCAAGAGATGTGAGCTATAAAACAATAATTTATAAATCAATAAAGAGAAGAAACCTCTATTTTGACTGATATGAGAATCACTCGTGTAAGCACTCCCATAGGATAATTAGTGCATAAGCTAATTTTTGAAAATAATAGTCTAGTAGTAATTGATAGCTTCTAAGCTAAGATTGAGGGAACAATCTAAAGGACCAATGATGAGATTATGAAGCTTTAGAATTTTATGAGAGATCAAATTATAGGAACTAAAACACTTTATGTGGAGGTGAAAGCAACATTATGTACACATGAGAAGTTGATGAAAAAACTTCCACAATTGTTTAATAGGCCTTTATTTTAGTTTTAGACTATCGACATTGACTTATAGGTGAGCCATGCATTATATTTGAAAATAGAAGCATTCAAATAATCAACTTTAGTATCATGGGAAAATCATATGCCTCTTCAAGGTACTCAATCTCTAAAATACACACTAGTGCAAACATAGACTAGGCCCATGTATGTGCCACTCCCAATTCTCACTGATACAACTACATTAGTGGTAACTTTGAGTGTGCCAATGGTTATAGTTCATGTTCTAGTTATAACTCAAATTACAATGATAGTTCCATTTACTTCACCTTTTATATCTATTAGTCCACTGTTATCTTCTTCCAATGGTGCCACAATAACATCCCTCTAAATATACATATGTATTTTCATGTTTTATTTGAGTTAAGACTAATGGTTCCTAATTTATTTTGGTGTATATATATTATATTATATTCAAACAATTATATTCTGAGTAATCACCATTGTACATGCATAATTTGCATGATGATTGGCACATAGTTCTATTTCTGAAATTGTATTTTTAGACTTCTCTTGAGATATGAGGACTTCCCCATCCCAGATTTATATATATTATAACCTCTCAATCCAAAAGAGAGGATAATTTTGGATATTGAGATTAATATTAAATTTTGAGGAAAGTTCTACAATTCATTTTGATTTTAAAATCTTGATTCTTCTCCAAACCTATGGATAGTGTAAGAAGTGTTGTCATTCTAGTATCTTAGTTTTCTAGTTGTGTAGGAGTTGTATTTTTAATACATATATTCTTATTATGTTATTGATGATGTGAATTTCCTTTTGTATGTTGATCATAATCCCCACTATAGATGTGCTAACACAATCTTATAAATATGGTAGTCTTTGATTATATATGCTTAATTTATTATATTTCATGTTTTGGACTTTTAAATGTGCTTGATTGTTGGTGTACCCTTATCATCTTGAATAACACATTAGTTTTTCATTACTTATCATAACTTTAAACCAAGTGTTGGTTTATAAGGGTTTAATTTTGATTAGCTTATAGGCCTCCTTTCCTACATTACCTTCCTATATTTATGATTTTATTTTTGTCTTACCCACCTTAGGCTAAATCCTTAATCAATACACCCATATTAAGTTTTTTATATTCATCCATATCCAAACTCATATATGGTAAACAAACTACTCTGCTCACCTCCATTCCACCAATGGGTCATTTATAAAACCCAATACCTAGTAAATCATGCCTTGAGGTAAATATTTATTCCTATATCCTAAAATGTTAGAGGCTATCTTGTAAGGTTAATTAGGTGTGTATAAAAGCCACATCAATAATAATTTTTATGGTGATATAAGGAGGGCATACACCTTCACCTCTATTTAATTAAAAAGATCACTTGAGTTGCACTGGAAGTACTTAAAATATTGAGAAGGTCTATTTCAGAAAATAAATTTATATACCTACATTTGAAAATCCATAGAAAATTTTGGTCTAATAAAGGTGTCATGAATGGACCCCAGTCTCAATCATTCTAAGTATACAACTTCATCTTCCACTATTCCCAATGGTCCAAGCACTAACCTAGATAATCAGCTCTACTATCAACATTGTTGGAGTCATATATGATTTACCTAGTAACCTTGAGGAGCATCTTCCTTAATTTTCTCCCTAGAGAAGAAGGAATGTTGAATAACATATGAAGTCCTTCAAGACTACTTTTGGAATATTGAATGTAAGACACAAAGATGTGGCATGTAGATTTTTCCATTCACATTGAAATATACTACCTATGACTAGTTTTTTAATGTCCCAAAAGGGTAAATTACATCTTAGGATAAATATCAAAAAACATTTTTAATTTTTTTTTATCCAAGTCACTAGTGTAAGTGTTAATTATCAAGAATTTATAAGCATGAGAAGAGAACCAAATGGGCCAATTCAAGCCTTCAATTCTAGGTTACAAAATATGTATACTTGGCTTGAAATTACTTACAAACTTGTTGAGGTGTTGTCCCTCAAAATTTATAAGAATTCCCTAGACCCTATGTCTTATTTTTTTTTAGTCATTAGTGTTTATGTATTGCCTTTAGCTTAAGCTAAAGATATCAACATGGATAAAAAATTGAACCCCTACATGCAATTATTGGCCTCAATTAGTCTTGGTCCTATTTTGTAGCTTCCATCCCAATCGTAAATGTAAATTAGAATACTATGGCCCAAAAATAGAACTAGGTATACTCCCATGTGCCTTTAAGTCACAATCCACCCAATCAACACCATAGTTTCATGAATAATTTTTTTCCTAACTAGCAAAACTAGAATCAATCCCTGATACCAATTAATACTTATACTGCATAGGGTAATGAAATTGATTCCAAAAAATATATAATTATAAGATATTTAAATAATGGTGTATAAATTAAGCAATGAGTTTCTAAACATTAATAACTACATGGGTAACATTGGTGGATAGAATAAAAATAGGAGCATTGGATTATAGAGGTACAGTAAGACTTTAAACATGTCAAAAAATAATCCAGATAATTAGTCACCCAGTAAGGCACCAAAAATAAATATAATAGAAGTATCTCTTCCTAAGTGGTGCTTAGTTCACAACACAATGAGTTGGATTGCATAGTGTTCTATTAAGTATTGTCAATGATTGTTAAGTTTTAGGCATTAATTTTATCATTGATGTCAAAGGTTATTGTGAAGGTACATGGTGTATGGGGTATGAGATTATATGTCTGATATGAAGAATCAACATAGAACATAGTGAGATATAAACATACTTAATCAAAATCCAAATATCTACCAGGAAACTCCAAAGACGTTCCATTAAAGCTCCACAAATCCACCTAGGAAGCTTTGAATATCTATGTAAGCAACTCTAAAGATACTCCATCAAGATATGAAGATGTTATGTTTAAGATACAAATAAGAGTGACTATATAAGGTTGTTTTATCATATATAAGATGTAGTAGATCACTCAGGAGAGTTTTAAGGTGAAGCCTATATGGGTAATTACTTCAGTCCAAGTCTGCAACTAGACTAGTTCTAGACCCTACTGACCAAATGAGGTGTCATGAGGTGTTGTCAAGGAAAATGAAAGATGTTTGGAATTTTTTTAGCATGTTATATGTTGTTTTATAATGTAATTTAAGTTGATATCACTTAGATATTGGTTAG